>JAYESA010000009.1:8401420-8478920 GCA_036927795.1 Iris macrosiphon
GTCAGCATATGTCAAACATACACTTTCCCATGCGTACTACAAGGTCTTTACTTGCATTCACTTAGATGGTTAGCACCCTGTTTTTATTTATTTATTCAGTATTTACATACATGGCATGCTGTTTTCTGTATCTTGTTATGTCCCACTGAGGACCTGGTTCCCTTCCAGATTTAGACGAGGCTTTCTATCCTACGGTGTATGGTCCCGGACAGGAGACCAGGTGTGCTACTGAGGAAGAATTAGAGGAGACACCATCAGAGTCTACCTGATTCTAGAAGCTTGCTCTCTTGGAGATGGAGATATTTTGCTAGATAGACGATACTTAGTCTATCTGATTTTCTGCACTTTTATTATATTTTTGTAGTGGGTTTGTTCCCACAAGATGTGTATTATTACATTTTCAGACTCAGCATTATATATATTCAGCACTATTTCCTGACATTTTCTGTGGATGAGATAGACTTGCATGTATTAGACTTATAGTATCATAGGACAGCGTAGCACGTTCCTGTGGGTCCATAAAAATGGATTAAACCCATAGTGACGTGTCAGCTGGCCAATGCCACGTGGCCTAGTTCCTCACATTTTGGGACTGGGGCGTGACATGTTGCCATCAGTGGGGCAACTCATGGGCCATCATATAGTTAGGTCGCATGCTAGGTTTACCTTCTTGCATACATATTATTCGATACCAAGATTGTTACATAAGTTACACTTATATATGCAAATTGTTGCTAACTTGTGTGTCTGCTGCAAGGATAACCGTTCGGTCGGGGTAAGAAATTATCATATGCATGGTTCAATTATCGTTTATATTTCTTTGCATGAATTTTTAGAAAGAAACTAGACAGCTAGAAAGATCACCTAATAATGCTAGCTTCACATGTTTACTTAGTGTAGATTTCTAGGTAAGTTTCGCCACGGTCGCTCACCAGTACATGTTGTAGTACTGACCTACGTTTGTGGACAAATCTTCAGGTTCTGGTAGCGAGAGCTTGGCGAACATTTTAAACCAGTGTTAGCGCATACATCCAGCGGAACCGTGCTCGTACTGCTTCCTTAGCTTTTTTTCTCTTGTGTACAAGCTCTTCTTCTGCTTGTTGTTTTGATTTTGGTCCTACTACAAGGACATAATGTGTGTGCGTTGTGGCTAGTTTTGGGTTTGTAAAAGGGGATGTAGCTATCTATGGCATATTTTGTAATCAGCCAAGCAAGTACTTTGTAATCCAATCTTCAAGTTTTTCAATAAAGAAGTATTTTGTGGTCCTATCAAATGTGTTCTAACTTTGGTTCTCTGCATTTTATTCTGTGCTTATATATGTATATTTTCGTCTAACTTGTGTCTTGTGCAGGTATTATGCCTGGTGCAAGCGCAACTTAGGCTTGCACGACATCGCGCCCAAGCGAGGACGATCGGTTCCGTAGGGACCAAGGGAGGACGATCGGCCCTTATGGGACCGGGATGCGACAGCCGTGGAGGATAGTGCGGCTGAGGTCGAGGCCGCCGTGGAAGATGCGGCAAACGAGGTCGCCATGGCGGAGGCAGTCGTGGCGGCTCCGACAGCAGAGGATGAGGCGGCAGTGGTGGTGTCGAATGGTGAGGGTGCACTGGGACGTGGCATGCGTACCAAGATTCCGTCTGTGAAGCTCATTGACTTTGTTACAAATACAATACAAAAGTTGTCTCATAGTCCTCCCTCCCAATGTTCCACCACGTCCAATCACTCCTCAGATATTCCTTATCCTATAGCATATTTTTTTGAATTGTGACCGATTTTCTCTGGGACAGAGAAATTTTTTTGCAGCTGTAACTGCAGGTATAGAACCGACCTCCTTTAAAGAGGCGGTTGAAGATGCAGGGTGTCGAGAAGCTATACAGAAGGAGATACGGGCGTTGGAGGATATTGGTACCTGGACCATGGAGATGCTTCCGGCTGAAAAATGTGCTCTGGAGAGCCGGTGGGTGTACAAGATAAAGTATAACTCTGATGGGAGCGTTGAGCTGCTTAAAGCCCGTTTGGTGGTTTTTGAAAATTATCAGGTCGAAGGGATTGATTACACTGATACTTTTGCTCCGGTTGCAAAAATGGTTACTGTTCGTGCCTTTCTAGCTGTAGCTGCAACAAAGAATTGAAAACTACATTATATGGATGTTCACAATGTCTTCCTACATGGAGACCTTACCGAAGAAGTGTATATGAAACTACTACCTGGTTTCCAAACCAAACACCCTGGTCAGGTATATCGGCTTCGAAAATCTCTTTATGGGCTTAAACATGCGCATCGTTGTTGGTTTGCAAAGTTAGCATCTTCTTTGCGGGAGTACGAATTTTGTCAATCGTCCTCTGACTATTCGTTTTTTACTCTTCATAAGGGCGATGTTCAGATAAATGTTCTTGTGTATGTCAACGATTTGATTCTCTCTGGCAATAATTCTGCTGCTCTTACTGCATTTAAGAATTATTTGAGTACATGCTTTCACATGAAGGACCTTGTGGCGTTGAAGTTTATTCTTGCTGTTGAGGTAGCTCGAAGTGCGGAAGGTATTTTTCCGTGTCAACGGAAATATACACTTGACATTATCTTTGAGACATGATTGTTGGGGGCGAAACCCGCAAGCTTTTCCATGGAACAACATCATCAACTGGCACGTTCTACAAGTCCACTTTTGTCTGATAGGGAAGCATATCGACGGCTTGTGGGACTGCTGATTTATCTTTCATTTACCCAGCCGGATTTGGCTTATGTTGTTCACATCTTGTCGTAGTTTATGCATGAGCCCCAGCGTGATCATTGGGATGCGGCTTTGAGGGTTGTTAGATATCTGAAGGGTTGTCCCGGTCAAGTCATTCTTCTTCGCTCTGACTGTGATTTGTGGCTCCGGGGATGGTGTAAATCTGATTGGGCGAGTTGTCCAATCACACGACACTTTTTGTATGGTTGGTTGATTTTTCTTGGTGATTCGTTCATCTTTTGGAAGACGAAAAAACAGGTGACGGTGTCCCGTTCTTCGGTCAAAGCGGAGTACCATGCGATGGCGGCAGTCACATGTGAGCTTAAGTGGCTCAAGGAGTTGCTTGACAATTTGGGGGTACAACATTCATTCGTGTGCTATAAATTTGTTTTGTGATAGTCAATCTGTTTTACATCTTGCGCAGAACCCAGTTTTCCATGAGCACACAAAACACACTGAGGTGGATTGTCATTTTTTGAGGGATGATGTTCTTGCTGGAATTATTCGTCCATCTCATGTGCCAACGGATGGACAACTGACAGATATTTTCACCAAAATTTTGGACAAACGGCAATTTGAGTTTCTTTTGCACAAGTTGGACATTTGTGACTTGCATGTTCTAACTTGAGAAGAGATATTAGGATTGTATCATTAAATTGCATTTATGGTGATTAGCTATATATGATGATTGGCTGGCTCTATATGGTGATTGAGGTATTGGAATTAAATTGTATGCCGAAAGTGCTTCTTCGTACACCTTATCTCCTCCCAATGATCATTAAACAAAAGTGATCTTAATTGAAAAGAAAATTGACTTTATTAGTAAAACTCATATTGCTATGCGTAATTCTGTACAGAAGAACTTCGTTGCCAAATACTTATTGGAGAAAGATTAGGGGAATTAAAAACGTCCAGATGGGAATTTGTCGGCAAAGCAATTCTGTACAGAATTGCATAACTGTCAGTCAGTCTGTACTTGTAACAGTCACTCTTAATGAGTATACCCACATATATCAACCTATGTTGTGGAAATACTCCTCAAGGGGACTGTATCCACGCTCGTATCCATATCTGATACGATACATATCCAACATAGACACGATACAATGTCACCAATTTCATAATGGGATCCGTACTTACTCCTTCCTAGACGACAACTTAAACTTATGGTGATCATATATAAGCTAAAAGAAGAGCGGACTACACTCTTCAAAAATTCTTACTACTTATGATGATGCAGGAATTGTATGAAGATGAGGTTTGACCGCATATTTTTGAAAACCCTTTGTTCTGACCTAGGCCTGCAATTGGTGTCTTAAATGTGTGAATTGTGATTGACAAGATGATAGCTATAGAAAGACGAACAATGTAATTGCATAATGTAAGGAAAGCTGAAAGACGAAAGTTGAAGATTCAGAATCTGGTCTTGCAACGAGATTGAGACTTTAGGCAACATAGTGACTTGAATTTGAGGTTTCTTTCTCAATGCAAGAGACAAGCAGTCCAAAATATAGACCCTGTTCTTATCGTAAGAACAATCCAAACATGTACATTAAACTTGGAAGTATATACAGAACTAGACACATTCATGGCAAAAAAACCTTGATGATTCTTCAAAAAAGCAGGCAAATAGCACATAAGCTAACCCCTCCTCCTCTGCATATGTTTACAGATGTTTAAGGTTGTACACACATAGTCAGACATGTTTAAAGTGAAAGGAAAAAAAGAAAAAGGCATATGTCTAAATTGTTGGAATCTCATTCATGGTTTGTGTTATAAATTCACCTACAATAAATCAAGAATGTCAAATTTCACATAATTTAATATATGCCTGGGAATACCATGTGTTACACCAAACATGGGAATATAGATTTCCCATGTCTAAATTGTTTAGCACTCTAGAGTATATATTCTCAGCTCAAGGCATTAAGTGAAAGGCACCAACATTTGGATGGAGTAGTGAGGGGCAACATAAAGATATTACTAGGTATCTGAAGTAAACATTGGCAATCTAGAGTATATATTCTCAGCTCAAGGAATTAAGTGAAAGGCATCAACATCTGGATGGAGTATCGAGGAACAATATAAAGAAATTACTATGTATGTGAAGTAAAACATCATTATGATGGAAAAGTGTCGATTAGAAAAAAAAATAGCGAATTATGAAATACAAATACACTATACAGAAAGTATACCTTGTCTATGTAATTCATCATCTAAGTTTCTTCAGATGCCTCTGATATAAACCTGAAAGGTAGACAATTGATCCTATCTAATTAGGATATGCTGTTAAAAGATAACCTACGACAAAGTCAGGAATACAAGAACTTCTACAGGTCTCAAAGAAACAACTGTAAACCTATACTGAAGATCACCCGTTACACTATTCGTCTCGTTGAAAGCAGGAACCCAAGATCTTCAGATCAAGTTTCAGAAGTATCACCGAGACAAGAATGGCATGTGCAATCTCGATAGCAGATACGACTACTAGCTTTACATGCTTATGATTATTAGCTTCTTGCTATGGTAAAATGGAAATCGTTCCTAGCTCAATTAGCAGTTATAATTCACTAGAGGACAACATCCCTTATTTTGTTTACTGGCGGTAAGAGTTTTATATCATGTACAATCTAAAACACAATGATGAAACGATCTTAATAAGATCTCTTAAGCTAGCAGGTCACTTCTATAAGAACCTCGACACATTCGTGACACGTCTACTCATGGACATGTTCTTCCATAACATGCAACTACTTTGTTTATTTCCTTAAATACATTATTCTAGTTGTGGAGCAAGAATTCCTGGCAGTAAAGCATCATAAATCAAAATCATGTTGTTCGAACGAGGCTAGAGACTGCATTTGTCCACCTTAGATTCTGAAATATGGATCTGTTTGAAATCAGTATTAGCATATTATACTGTAATAGTGCCTAACAGACACAGCAAAATGGTGCCCACATCCATTCGTGTAACTTCAGTGACTACCTTGTACCTATTTGAAAATGTGCGCGTCTTGTATCAATATCGTGTCCTTATTCATATCAGTGCAACATAGAATAGTGTAATTAGTACTGGACAGAAAACCTAATATTTATCACTATCCTTAAATGTTAAGATCTTCTGCACTATATATTGAACAGATAAATCATATAAGTTCGACTAAAGTAGAGAATGATACATGCACATGAGAAAGAAATAATATAAAGAAAAAAAAAATTTGTTAGGTTTCTTTTACATACCTGAAACTATCCAAATCCTATAAAGAAGGAAACTCCATCCTAAAGTACAAATCATCAGGTAGAGTTACTGCTAAAGATTATTCTGTAAATAGTCAGGCAACTGGAATCACAAATGAAAGAAGTGCACATAAAAGCATGGAATCGTAATATAAGAAAGCTGGTAGAAAAAAATTGTAACAGAACTTTGATAAGAAAGATTCTTTACAAACCCTACAAACCCTTAACAAGTTCACTATATTTGTTGGAAAAAATTTAGGTTTTAAACAATCTCATTGAATGAAGACTGCCACTCAAAATAAAACATTTGCAATGAGAATATATAAAAGAAAAAGAAAAGCTGATAACACACTTGTCATTTGATATCTGTAAGTTTCAGACCGTATATGAGCGTTTAGTTTCAAGCATACGAACAATAGGCAATAGGAAATGCTAATAACTAACGACTCAATTCAGAATAATCAACAAAGAGAGTTCTGATACAAGTGGTTACATTAAGATAAGAGTGCAAGTGAGCTACAAGTCATTGCTTTCCTATAAACCTAGCCAAGCATACAAGAAGAAGCATATTGTTCACTACTCAGTAGTAACTGATTACAATCCATACTCCCTCTATAGTAATGCCTTCCAGTAGTGACTAATCACTATCCATAGTCACCTGTATACCCTCCAAAAGGGTATATACCTTCAAAAGAAGGCTCCGCTGCCATAGAAAACCCTCGAACCAATCTTCTGCGATTGTTGGTCAGCTCCAGAATCACCATTTGCAGTGCTGACATTACTGCTGCTGCTGCTGGTGGCGAGGGTGTTGCTGCTGCTGCTGTTCTCGAAATCCATAGGAAGCTTCATGTTTGCCAACGAATCAGTGAACTGCTGCATGCTTTTCATGTACATGTCCACTATATCCTGCTGTACAACAGAATTCTCCGGCTCGATGTTTATGTTGATGATAGGTGCTGGAAATGCATTGTCAGTTGTAGCAACAGAAGAAGAATCAGTTTCCTCCTCTTTACTCTTATCTTTCTGTAACGATGAACCAGTCTCCGATATGCTGCTTACAGGAGTATCCTTCTTCAAATCTTCGACGGTATCAGAACTAGTCACAGTCGCAAAGCTCTCCACGACACGCACACCTGCCTCATTGTCAGGGCAGTCCTCCTCCCCCACCGGAGCTACCAAGCACTCACCGTTCTGGGTATCCGAATTGGCGCACTGGATCCCAAAGTACTCGGAGACCATCATCTTATTCTCATTTGCGACATTCAAGTCGGGGAACTCGACCTTGTCGTACTCGCGGCCGACAGGCCCGTCTATTTCATCAGGAACAGCTGATGGTTTCAGGGGAGGAGGCGCAACGGCCATGACCTCCGGCGAAGGACCGGAGTACGCGATCGACAGCTTGACGAAACCAGCCGGAGAGTGGAAGAGGTCGGTGGACGAGAGCGAGAACTCCCCCTCCAGCTTGCCGCCGGGCGCCGTAACGACGTCCGACAGCGGAACGAGGGCGAGGCCGAGGAGCTGGTCCTCGAGGTAGTTCCTGACCCTGCTCAGCATCCAGACCTCGCACTTGACGGACGATTCGACCGTCCTAACGTTGAACCGGAGGCTCTGGTTGAAGACGGGGTTCTTGCCCCCGCCGTTGATGATTTGGGTCGACACGGGCGACTCGTGGTCAGTGGTGAGGCACAGCTTGGCGTAGACGTCTTGTTTATGGTAAATGCAGATGTTGTGGATGTCGCGGGCCTCGTGGATGAAGACGTCTAGAAATCCGATAAATCCTTCGGGGGCGGTTTCGGGTGTGGGCTTATCATCATCGGTGGCCATGAGGGAGGATTTGAAGGATGGGGAAAAGGGCTGGTAAGAGTCCATCGACACGGACACGGACACGGACAACTAACTAACTCAACGAAAAATAAAAATTCTAGTCTTGAAACAAATGAAAACTACACAAAGACACAAACCCTAATGTTAAGACTACTGAACTAATAAATACACAAAGGTTGAGTGCTAAATCTGGAAATAATCATACCCAGAAGAGGAAATATCAAGTTTCAGACCTGAAATCCAAGCCAAATATGCAACAACAACAACAACAAAAGTGTTAGATTAAGAAAGAGAGGTCATTGTATGAAATGAACAAACAAGCATGTGTATATATAAAACAAACCTTGACGAAATGGAACGGGATGGATTTTATTTTATTTTATTTTATTTTATTTTATTTTATTTTATTTTAGAAGGATTTGTGTTGTATCAAATATCAACGACACAGCGGCTATCAACGAGAGGAAGGAAAAGGGGAAAGGGAAAGGGGGCGCTCGTGGCTTTAAAAAGCTGAAACGGACCATATTTCCTATTATTTTCCTTTTTCTTCTTCTTTTTTACCAAAAAAGTCAAAATGTTTCATTAAAATTTCGACCTGTATGGTCCTTTTTCTACAGCAGCAGCAGCCCATGACTCGAGAAGAATCCAAGAAACAGTGACATATATCTAACCTTTATATTTTATTCATCGATCGGCCGGGCGGTTTTAAAACGTGTGACCAAATTCAGACCAGACCGGACCGGACCGGACCGGACCGACACATGTTCAAAATTAGACTAATTGTTAAATTATCAAAATTGAACTTCAAAAGACGTACATATAATTGTTATTTTCAAAATATACACATTTTTAATCATAAAATGTGTATAGAATTGAGATTGTTTATATAATTACACAAGTTTTATTCGATTTTCGAATTCAGACCGAAATCAGATAAGGAATTTTAGTATTTTCAAAATCGAACTGAGATTTTTTTTTCAAACCGAATCAAATCTCTTATTCGGTTCGGTTCAATTTACGGTCCAAAATCGAATAATGGTCACCTCTAGTTCTTTCATATCTATTTCAGGTTCAGACTCTCTTAATCGGTTCGGTTCGATTTTCGGTCCAAAATCGAATAATGTTCACCTCTAGTTCTTTCAGATCTATCTCATGGTTGGACTCTCAAGGTCACTCCAAGTTAACTTAATCTACTTTTACTGTCGGTGATCCAATGATTTATAAGCAAATAACAATATTTTGAGGACTTTACAATGCAAAAGGAGTAGGCATATATTCTAGACCAGGAAAAAAAAAGGGATTATCCTATAAATATTCGAAAATTAACGATTCGATTTTGAAAATGTCTAACTTAGAATTCGAATCCTGAGATGTCGGTTAAGCTATGCTAAATATTCAAAATATGTTAATAAATATTTTAAAAATATAATTTTAATTTATTTTATTTATTAATAGATTTTGGATTGTCAACATAATTCAACCATTATCTCATGACGAAAAATCTAAGTTGGATCTCTTCAGAACCTAAACTCTAATTTTTGAATAGATTTTGTACCCAAATTGTAATTAACCAAAAAAAAAAAAAAAAATCTAAATCATTCTCTAAATTGTTACAAATGTCACACACAAGACAGTGACAATTATCCACACTTGGACCAATAGTGGAGGCTAATCATTATGAGGTTTAATATTTGTGTGTGGTGGGGAAAAAGGAACATGAAAGGATATGTTGGCAGTCATTCTGGGTCTGGATCTGGTTATGGATGTGGGTGGTTGCCATGTTACACATGAATGAGAGGGAGGGTTTCAGACTTGTCACTAAAAAATTGGACTTGGACATTGGGCCCCACTCCACTAAGTTTACTACCAAATGCTTACAATCTCTCACCTACTATGTCGGTCACTTCCGGCTCCACTTTTCTCCCAAAGAACAATCGTCTCGTGACGTTTCGACCACGTGACGATTATTCGGACAGCCACCAGATCCCACGTCGCCCTCATCCTCCAATGGACGGCCGTCACGTGGCGGTTGTAAGAGAGTTGTAGGCATTTGCTTGTATTCATAGCATAGTCAAAATTTGTTATTCTATATGTTTTCAGAACGTCAACTCAAGCGGTTCTTAAATATAAAAGTTAAAAAAAAAAATTAACAATTTATGTTAACTATTCCTATATTTTATATTTATTATACTAACTATCTTTATTTTGAAACTAATTACATAAAATATTTCTATATTTTTTATTTTCTATAAAAAATTATAACACTATACATCTTTATTTTAAAAATAAACCATAAAACTGAAAAATAGTCCATGTAATTATTTTCAAAATAAAAATAGTTTATGTAATATCCATAAAATATAGAAGAATTAATGTATTTATTTTAATTTTTTTATATGACAGTCTTAAATAAACAAATATTTTGTTGGTTGTATCACAAGTGGTAAAAAAAAAAATCATTATACATATTCTACAACAAAAGTCATCTCCAGTGCAGATATTTTGTTTAAGTATTTTTTTTTTATATCATATCTAACCGTTAAATTTAATCGCATGCAATCTTTTCTAATATAAAATGTGAAGTTGAATATGTGATAATATACATCTTACTTTAGAAATCATGGTCTTTTAGTCAGCAAAAAAAACCTAATAAGAGTTGTACAATGGAACAACTTTTTTTTCCTATAATATGTACCATAACTCTCTTTTTTATTTTTTATTTTTCTTACGTTGAGAAAAGAAAAGTCCCAAAATTGTTAGGTAAGAGCATTAGATAGTAAATCTAGAATGAGTTTGATCAGTATGAGAATAATAAAATGACCTTTGGTGTGGTCAAAATTAATGCAATAAAAAATTAATGAGAAATCGAAAATCGAAAATTTTGTGCTCCAAATTGAGCTTTATTATTTTACAAAATGAGTTCTCTACATTCTGAATGTAGAAATTATGAGACTCAACCTACAGCTCATGTGGGTGGATTGGGACCATCATAGAACTCCAATTGAGCTTTAATATTTTATAAAATGAGCAACTACATTTTGAATTGGGATGGGCCACTATTGATGCTCTTAAACGCAGGCCCAATTAATTTCCCTTTATCTGTGG
Source organism: Iris macrosiphon (assembly GCA_036927795.1). NCBI lineage: Eukaryota > Viridiplantae > Streptophyta > Magnoliopsida > Asparagales > Iridaceae > Iris > Iris macrosiphon. Next base: position 8,412,321 of record JAYESA010000009.1, read on the forward strand.
GCCCTTATTGTCCTTTGCTTGGTAGGATGGGCCCCAGAGAGTTTGGGCTCATGTTCAGATGCAATAACAAAATAACTAATCAGGAACAGCATGTACGGGCTGAATGTTCCGCTATTAAATAGGTGCGAGCCGAGAGTGACCTACATGTTTTCTCAAAACTATATTTAAAAAATGGCTTATTTACATCTTGATACCCTCAACTATTCAAAAATTTTAACTTAATACCCTCAATTTTGATAGATGTTAACTTGATATACTGGAAGAAGAAGAAAAAAGACCAAAATGTTTCTATTCCTACCCCCTCCCCACAACTCCGGCAACCCCCACCCCGGCGGTCCCGGTGACATCCCCCCCCCCCCTCTGTTGCTCCATCCGCCAGTGCTGCGTGTCCACACGCGTCGCCCGCGCACACACGCCCGCCGTCGCTCGCGTGCGCAAGCCCACAATGCTGCTCTGGCCGCCGGCACGCGCGTCTGTCCGCGCTGCTGATGCGACCCCGTCCCCTCTGGTCGCCGGCGCCGGAGAGAGAGGGAGGGCTGCCGGAGAGAGAGATGGGGGGAGGGGTATGTTTATCGTTTTTAAATTTTTGGATATTAACATGAAAATTATTATATAGTTGATGATATTAAGTTGAAAATTTTGAATAGTTTTGGGTATCAAGCTGTAATTTAGCCTTAAAAATAGTTGATTTACAAACCTCACTACCCAGAAAATAAAATCTTCAAATCCCTATCCCTTAGGGTCTACTTGACAATTGTAGGAATAGGGATTATGAGGTATTTTCGAAGTACCGATTATGAGCGGTACTAGAGATCCGATTTTGGTTAGTTTTAAGTAGCGACTTTTAAACCAGTCCAACTCATGCTTGACAATTCATTAACGAACGGTTTTAATTTTGTTTTAACACGAATAAAATTAAATATATGCTCATATATAAATAAAATAATAGAAGTATATGAAATTATAGAAACATCTTGATGAAAGTAGGAGATAAATATTTTAAGAACTTATCGAAAAAATAGTCGTAGTTTAGAAAAAGTAGAAGTCCATATTTGATCAAAATAATATAAACACATAAAATAATAGAAACACGTGAAATAATAGAAACGTCTAGATAAAATTAGAATGGAAAGATTTTAAAAACTTACCGAAAAAAGTAGTCGTGGTTTGGAAGAAATAGAAGACAAACACAAATGAGAAAGAAAAAAAACATAGTAAGACATTAGTAATTATAATTATAAATTTTTAGTAAAGATATAAATGAAATAAAATAATATAACTCCTCAAAATTCGTCGATTTAGAATATTTATAAAGACACTCAAAATTACATTACACTGATTTTAAAAAAAAAAATTGAGCAACAAAAACCAATGTCTAAAAAAAATTAACAAACATAATTTTTTAAAATATTTCACAAACGATCGGTTTTAAAATATTCCAAAATTCGGTAAAAACACCATTATCAAATAGACCCTTAGAGAACTCTAACTTGAAATGACGTAAAACCAATAATATCTCATACTAATGAGATTCTCAGCCAAAAAATAAATACACTCCATAAGGAATGATCTTAAAATTCTTTCTTCCATGGGCTCTCCTCTGGCACAAATAAGCTTATAAATAGGCTAATGATAAAAATACTATATAAAATATTAGTATCTGTCATCATTTCTACAGTTTTAAAATGTCAATTTTTTAGCAGTCCAGTGTGAAAACTGCCAAAACTTTGACGGTGTTGTACATATTCATGACTGCATAAATTTTGACGTTTTTACAGTCCAAGACTGCAAAAGTCACAAGCACAACAAAAACTGTCAAAGTTTCTACGGTCCGGTTATCCGCAGGATTAGATAAAATGGTGACAATACTAAGTGAACATAAACATCATCCTTTATCCAAGAATTTCGAGATCTAAATATTACTTATGCACAATTCTTTTCTTTAAAGCAAAACTTCAAACTGACGGTTGAGGGGTTGAGTTCATGGTGTGTATTGGGTCGGTCCTGATCGGCCTGCGACTTGAGTCAATCGGATTTGACCGGGTTCGGTCCGGACCAGACTCAATCCGAGAGGAGAAACGGATAGGACTGGTCCGGTCCGATCAAAAATAATTTCGACCCAGTCTAGACCCATGATCCGATCAGGCGAAGACCGAATCGAACCAGTCTGGGTCCGAACCGGTTCATGATCGGACGGATCCGGCCCGATTATTTTTTTTTACCTTTATTTATATTTTTTTTTATATATAATCTATATGATATAACTTATATGTTAATAAATTTAAGTTAAAATTTATAGATTTTTTGTTACTAAATTATTTTTGTATAAATTAAAATTTATAAATTATTTGTTAGAAAGTCTTTTATATAACTATAAGTATAAATTTATTTGAAATTTATAAGTTATATGTTTAGTATAATTTAAAATTTATAAATTTATTTGTTAGAAAATTTATTTAATTTCTTTATATCAATATTTATATAACTTTAAGTATAAATTAAAATCTAAATATTTATAAGTTGATTTTTTTTTAATTTTTTTGATAACTTATAAAAAAATGTATAAATTTACTTTTTTGAATTTAATTATAAATTTATAACTTAAAATTTAAAGAAGTTATTTATATAGATATAAAGAAGTTAAATGTAACAACTAACAACATTAAGTAAAAAAAAAACTGAATTTTTTTTATTAATGGCAATAAAATTATAAATGTATTATAACATTAAGTAAAAAAAAAATTAGAAACTTGTAAATAATATTTTATTGGCATGAAACTTGTGAAAAAATGTACACGTTTTTTTTTTAAAAATTGTCGTCCGTCGTCCTTCTTTCGTTGAAGTTTATTGTTCAGCTTCTCCTTCAGTAGTGTCATCCATAGTAAGAGATTGAAAGTCCAGCTCTGAGATATCGGCACTTTCATCTCTTGATTCTTGAGTTATTTTTTTAGCACGGGTCCAATCTCGAACGCCTTCAAAAATATCTGGCAGCAACCGACTTCTCTTCTTACTTAGCATTCTTGAACCTGCACTAAAACAAGATTCCGATGCTACCGTATACATCGGAACAATTAGAATATCGCGTGCTACAGAAGAAAGTATAAGATACATTTTTTCGTGTCTCTTCCACCATTCTAAAATTAAATAACGAGATGAAGAGACGTCTTCATCTTCTTCATAAGAATTTAGATATAAGGACAATTATTGCGTAGGTTGAAAAAATTATTTTTGTTTCTTCATTTGCATTACACTTTTAGCATATGATAATTTAGACATAAAATCAGAGCTACTACCTTGAACGGTTGTACCGGGTCGGGTGGATACAACTCTTTCTTCATATAAAGCAATTAAACTATCTAAAACATTCATAATTTCTACTTTCAAACTACCTACGTCAACTCTCATATTATCTTAAAATTCGTCTAATAAAATATATACACCATCTAATTTAATCTTATGATCAAAAATCGAAGCCAAACAATATAGAAGAGGTATATTGCCCCAATATTTTTTAAATTTGGCTTCCATTTTGGCAACAATATAATCAAAACCAGAGACATTTCTATATTTACAAAATAAACGGGATATGTTAAAAAATTCTGTTAAAACTAAAAGAGAAGTTGGATAATAAACTCCAAATAGAATACATGTAGCATTGTAAAATAATTCAAAAAATTCAAAAATAAAATAACAATTAACCAATAATTCTCAGTTACTTGATAATCAAAACTAGGATTAGCATTAAAATAAGGTATAATAACATCTTTAAACTTAATGGAAGATTGCAACATTAAATAGTAGTAGAATTCCATCTATGTGGCGTATCCTTAACAAATCGCCTAAAAGTAACACCATATTATGCACATAAAATTTTAAAAGGTTGTTGTTTAATTGCAGAAGAGTTCAAACTATGTAAACATGATCTAAGATTTTCTAAATTTAGTTGAAAGAATTCAAGACATTCTTGTACAATCAAATTAATAATATGACAATCACATCTAACATGAAAAAAGTTAGCTTCTAACATAGGCGTAAATTGTGTTTTCAAACATTAATAGAAGCGATGTTATTACTAGTATTATAAGAAAAAATCGAAACTATTTTATTGTGAATATCATATTCACGCAAAAATTGTATTATAGCGTCACCGATTTATGCGCCGGTATGTAAAAATTTTAAAGACCTTAGACAAATGATGTATTTTTGCAACATCCATCTTGGATCTATATAATGTGTCGTGATACAAATATAAGCATAATTTTGCTTAGTAGTCCATATATCAGAAGTTAAAGCTAATTTACTAACATGCATAAAACTTTCTTTCAAAGCAATTTTATCTTTTAAAAAAAAAATTCAGAGCCTTTGCTCTAGCAGTAGATCTAAAAACTTTAGTAAAACAAGGATTAGGGGTATTACTTGCATAATTATAATAGAAATCACTCTTACCAAATGTAAATTGTTGTTCCTCACATATCATATATCTTGCTAACTCAGTATTGTTACGAGCATCAGAATAAGTAAAGTTACATAAAGAGGACCATTGACCACCAGTTCTTAGCTGTGTTTGTGTAGCCTTCAGTGTGTCTTTGCCATATCAACTTTCATAGTTTAAAGTGTCTGTGTCATCATTTTTTTTATTTGTAAACCCGCTTACATTTCTTACATTCCGTAGTTTTAGGTATTGATTTTTAATCTTTTGGACCTAAAATCGGTGCGCCCTCACTATCAGTGATAAATATTTTTATATAATATTTCCATAAAAAAGATTGTTTTCTATTGGCAATATTTGTAGCCGTGGTCATACTCCTAACTTCAGGAGGTGACATTTGTGTCGGTGGCGCAGAATCACGAATACAATTATTTTCAAACATATTATTATAATAATCATAATTTTCAATATGTTGGTATGAACCTTGTCCATCTATATTTTAAAAAATAATTTTGAAATTTTTTTAGAGCTAAATTAATTACTTCTCTACAAAAAAAGATATATAGAGAGAGGAAAGAAAATCTCAAATCAGAAGGAAAAAAAAAAACTATTCTAAAATATTAAAGTTACTTGTAACGTCTGCTAGAAGTCTCCAAAAGAAATCGCAAGAAAATGCATTGAGAGGGAAGAAGTTGGACTCTAGTAATTGCTTTGCTTCTAAACTTTGTAATTGTCTTGTTTCTAAACTTTTTAAGAGAGGGAAACAATTTTGTAGGAGGAAAGAAAATTTGTTGTGTTTATTTTTTCATGAATTATGAACTATTTATAGGATTTTTTTGGGTCCAAATGATCCCAAATACCCTAAAAAAGAATTGTTATAATGAATATTTTGATCATTTTTTAAAAATGACTAAAATATTCCTAAAATGGACAAAAAAAAAGCCACTAAAACCATGATATTTTGGTAAAAATATCCCTAATGGCTATATATAAAAAAACTAATTTAAATTCAGCAGAACCGGATCTGAATCGGACCGGTGAAACCGAACAGCCCGAATTCGGTTCGACCCGAACGGAGCTGATAACGGAACGGACCGAACCAGCGGGTCGGATCATCCGACCCAGTCCGAATCCGTAGAGGAGAGTGGGCCAGAACGGACCAGTCCGTTGACCAGGTCCAGGCTGCCCGCCACATCTATAGGTTGAGTTATCTGTAGCTAATCGTATATAAGAGTATTGTTAGAATAAGAACAATCAGAACAAGGACTAGCGCTGGGTTGAACTTTGCATGTTGCCACACGAGTCTTCCCAATTCCCAATCTAATCTGCATTGATAATTTATGATAAGCGAAAATGGTTGTTGGGTTGGACAGCTACTGTGATTAGATGTATTCATCAAAGAAAAATAAAGAAATAAGTACAGAAAATGTTCTCTCCCTTAAAAAAACAAATTACTACAAACAAGACCTTTTCGATATTATATTACGCATCAGTACATGATTTGGTTGTGGCTTTCCTAAGATCATACACACACAATGATGTTATTTTTTCATTTTCTACTTATTATATTGCAGTTAATCTCATAAATATTGCGTTCACGTTGTAAAGAACAATGTGTAAGCATGCAAGTAAGGTATAATAGTTTAGAATTTGGCGTCTGATCACTTCTTGTAGAAGCACACGGACACTTTTTAAGTTTTAACTGATAAATTTAAAAAAAATTAAGGCTATTTTGCAGAACTTTTAGATTTTTGCATTCAAATATCAGAAATTTATTTTATTAGCAACTAAATATTCTAAATGATTGGACCGTTAACAAGTTGTTCTGTCTTCTGTTAGTTTGACAACTATTTGGTCCTTAATAGTAGTAATTACCGGTGTGGTCAAAACCGGATCGGACTGGCGGTTGAACTGGATCGGATCGGATCGGACCAAAAAATCGGTCCGGTCTGATCTAAACTGAAATTTTTAAAGAACCGACAGTTTTTTTATTTCTGAACCGAAATTTAACCGGTGAACCGGCCGAACCGGTTCACAATTTAACCGGCCATTTTGGTTTTTTTTTTTTATAAAAAAAAACTCAAAAAAAATTATTATGTGGGATTTGGACTATTTGGTACTTGGTTTGGTTTTGAGAGACCTTATAGTTGTAAAACCAAATCAAACCATACATACTAAGAACCAAACCAAATCAAACCAAGTAAACGTGGATATCTTATATAATTTGGTTCTCGTAATGGGCCTATTTGAATCCCGGTTGAACTCTGGTTGAACCCGGTTGAAACCCGGTCCGACCTATACCAAAGATTTTCGGTTCGCTTCAATCATCGATCCAGTTTTTAAAACATTGGCAATTACTTCTTTTTAAAATAAAATTAATGTCAAATAATACTTACAAATCCTAGCCTCATCACCATCATTGTCAAGGGTTCCAATTTTTTTTTTCAGATTTTCTTTTTTCTTTTTAGTTTGTTAGAGGTGCATGTTTGTCTCTTTACAATTATATTTCATATATGTAGAACTCCCAATAGTTCAGAATATTTAGTTGTTAATCAAAAAAATTATGAATATTTAAGTTACAAAGTAGCCAAGAAATAAACATTGATAGTTAGTTTCATTTGTCAAAATAATGATTTAGTTCATAAACAGAAGTCACACTTCCTGTGGTAGAAAACAGCTCAAAAAATTCACACCGACTTTTTGCTTCTGTTTCCAAATAAGTCCAATGTAAAAAATAAAAATAAAAGAGTTTGGCAAGACAGCTCACCCTCTCCATATACTTTTCCGCCAAAGTTTGGGAAGAAACAAGAGAAGAAAGAATCCACAGAGAAGAAGAACATGAACTGGAAAAAAAAAAAAAGAATTTTTTCTTCTTTTGCTCTAAATTCTTGGCTGACCATTGTTTAGCTCCCCATTATTTTAAAATATAGGGTCCAATGGGTCTTCCAAAGCTGCCATGTGACACTGGAACTGCTTGATAGATATTATTAGGTGGAATTAAGCATCTTCTTAATTAACAAAATTAAAGCTCTAAACATGGTTTGGTTGGGATCATAGGACCACGATGTCTCTAAAGAGAGGTCCTTGTCTCCTTCTCCAACTAGTAGCACTAAACTATAATCTCTAGAACTATTATATTATGTTGAAGATATAAACATACAAACCCATCCTTTCCTTTGGTTACAGAATTTTGCAATGCGACCTGGAAAGTCTGTAACCATCAATAGATAAGAGTGATATTAGCTTCTTTCTTACTTCCTGATGAAGCACCCAGTGGCTGTAGCTGTGGGTAGTCCTTATTGATAGTTAATAATAACATTAAGATAAATACTGATAATGATTGATGATGATTATGATGATGTGCATGCTCCAGCCACTTGGTTGGAGTCTAGCTTACACTGAACAAACATACAGGTTGGCATGGGCCATCCAAATAATATAGTTTTATACTTGCTACAGAAGAGAATAAACACGTCTGTACAATTTTTTCATTGATGCCGCTTCCTTTAAAATTTTCTCTTTTATGGGAGTAACATCCATACAGGTGCATGGCATGTATTATCAGAAATAATCATAGTGGTACATGGCATACGTGTAACAATTGCATAAATAATCATACTGGTAGATGTGTGTAACAATTGTACATGCATAATCACACTGGTAGATAGCATAGTAGTATCTCATCAGAAGGCAGCAATAGCATCCATTCTCGATTCGGCTAACAATCAATAAAGCCACTATGGAATTTCAGAATTACATGTAGAGTATACGGACCTTGCTCCTGCATGATTGCATCTCCCTTTAGGGGTAAATTAGCAGATCTTTTGCATGACCAGCCTGTGTGCATAATCCTCGGACTAACAACTGAGGATTCAGAAATCCAAATGTTAAGAACTGGAAAAACTCTCATTTCTCAAGAATGCACAACTTGCTGAAGTTGCAAGATATACTTGGTGCTACAATTAATAGCAACAGTAAGAATTTTACAGTAGTTGATTCCCTACCTTCCAAAAACTTGCCCCTCCGATATAGACTAATGATGAATCCACAATAACTATGCACCAACAAGCATACGAAGAGCAACCAAAGTCTCGCAATGCAGATAAAGATAACAGTTTGTTAAGCACTCAAATTTTTCACCCTCATATTACTGAGGGGGTTACCATTTACAAATCTGATAACACGGGAGAAATGGATCCAAAACAAGTGGAAGATTGACTGGATATGCAAATTCTTGTCCGCCATGATTGCCAACAAGTGGAAGATGACATAGTTCATAAACAACAAGTTCATGATGAATGGCACTCACAGATAATAGTGCTAAACCAACCATGTTGTTGACAACAGAGAGTGGCAACTTTTTTTCTGCAGCAGAAGATAGCTCCCGATAGGAGTTCTGATGCATTTCTCTCCACTTTGTCTTTGCTAAGTTAAACTGTTATAAAACAATTTTATAGACAAGACCTACAATTACAAATGCCAATCCAATAAATTGAGAAACAAATAGGCGGAGGTTAGGATCTACCCAAAACAAAAACATCGGTTTCCATAAACCAAAATTCAAATCAAGTACAATTTGTATTTCGCACACAACCTCCACAATTAACACAAATGAATTCAACATGTATTCTTCTGACTCTAATCACTCAAGTTAGTAGCATTCCAAACCCAAACAAACCACACTTCAAAAATTTCACACAAACTATCCAGTCACTTATCTCCCTATTTACAGTGTCACACACTACTAACAACCATCATATACACTCCACTGTCAAATTCTACTTAGCATCAGCGGAAACTACCAGGTCAAATAGGCTAGGCACTAGGTTACCTGGCCATTTAGGACAAAGCACCTTCCTGTCTCTGCTCCCGCAGGTAGCCAAGTAGAGTTTCAGCCTGCAAAACCAACGCAGAGAAACATTATTCAGTTTAAAATAATCAAGAAAGGATACCTCTTAGTATATAAAATCCTCCTTGTATGGCTCTGCCCCTAGGCATACTTTATCCTAGATATAAAATCTGCATATGCAAGTTCATGTAACTTAGCATGTGGTAAGGCTTTGCACTTGCATTCAAGAGGATGTGGATTTGAGTCGATCTTGGAGATAAGGTGTATACATCTTGGCGCTACCCAGGCCCTGCATTAGCCAGGATACTGGGGCACCCCAAATATTTTCTATAACCATACTCTCAAAGACATCATCTCTGTCCTATTATTTTTCCGGAAACAAAGGTTTGATGTTCATCAATAATAGCTTCATTACAACTCTATTTTTTGCTACACGATAATCATTTGTCCACTTGTCCAAGCAAGTCAAGCTATATCCATGCCACACACAGTTGACTCAAGTTGATGTAAATCAAACCAAAACTTTCTGTGAGAAGTGTGTAGTCAAAGTGCTGAAATAATAGATAGGCTTCATCTTTAAATTTGAACTTCCATATCCCAAAGCATCTTTACTTGGCACCGGTTTTCACTGTAAATTTATTAACTAAGGCTGTCCCTTCTATGAACTCCTGAGTGCGGTTTGACTCGAAAAGTTAAGTTGCATATTTCTTCACCAAAATACTGTTTATCTAGTAATGAGTGACATTGTTTAGCATTTTTTAAGGTGTTTGAAAACCAATATGCTTCTTCATCAAGTACATTAAGGATATCTCCTCTCTAGATAACTAGAGAATCTTCTCTAACCCTAAGGCCGTCTCCAATGGGGGTTTCTATCTCCACTATTTACATGGTAGAAACTTTTTTAGAAAAAACTTCTCCCAACAGTGGTTTCTATCACAATTTCAATCCCGCGTAGCGCTGATGTAGGATGAAAAATTTCTATGAGGGCTCTACATGTAGAAACCCTCCATCTCTCATAGAAATTAATATTGGACCCTACTTTCATACTATAAATAGACCTGTTTATTTATTTATTTTTCCACGTAGGTTATAAATTGAGAACCATTGGAGTGTTTTTTTTTTTTTTGCAATTTCTACGTAGAAACTCTGTCAACTAGGATAGAAATTTCCTTATAGTACAATGACAAGTAGGATAGAAACTCAATTTTTGAAATCCCCATTGGAGATAACCTAATAAGCCCCTTTTCCAATGTTAACCTGGACCTTTAGCTCCCAGCAATGAAGCCTAAATCCACTCAGCCTTCACTGGCTGCTAGTTGATTTAAGCATGTTACTTTGCATATTATTCACCATTGTAAACTTGTACATTTATCTAGTTACTACAATTAACCATAAGCTATGTTGAAAGGACACGAATATGACACAATCCGGACGCGGCGTTGGATGAACAAGGCTTAATTTTTAGAGTCTTCGTGCTTCATAGACCGTAAGCCATTTATGAATTTTACCCTTGAATGACAGTCTTGATCAACAATGTAATCAATGCAGAGTGGTGTGTTTTTTTACCTTTTGCTTGGCCCGGGAGGAGCCAGACTGTGAAAGCGCAGCGAGAGGCGGAATAGCCCCCTCCCTGACGAGCAGCCCACGGATCGTGCCGCTCTCCAAGCAGAGCTGCAGCAGAGCGAGCACCGCGAACTCCCTCCCCCTAGCAGGCCCCTCCTCCATAGCCTCCACCAGCACGGGGATCCCCCCTTCCTCCACTATCGCCGCCCTACCTTCCTCCACTGCCGCGAGGCTGCTCAGCACCACCATCGCCTTCTCCGCCATCCCGCTCCCTCTCTCCCCCACGAGCCCCACCAGCGGGCCCACCGCCCCCGCGCTCACCGCCCGCTCCTTGTTCTGCCTCACCGAGCAGAGCTTGTACAGCGTCGTCAGCGCGTCCTTCTTCCCCCTCGCCGAGCCGTTGATGAGCAGGGATATCAGCGGCGGGATCGCGCCGACGACTCCGATCGTCATCCTACTGTCGTCATTCGTCGAAAGGCTCAACAGAGCGCAAGCGGCATTCTGCTTCGCGGTGGCTGTGCCGGTGCGGAGAGCGTAGACCAGAGGCTTGATTGCGCCGGCGGCCGCAATCGGGTCCTTGTTCGCTTCCTCCAGAGACAGGTTGAGGAGCGCGGTCACCGCGTTCTCTTGAGCAGCCGGATCGGTGCTCTTGAGGAGCGGAACTAGGGCTCCGATGGCGCCGGACTCTCCGATCAACGACCGGAGATCCGACCGGTGTTTCGCGATCAGCCGGATCCGGCCGGCGGCCGCACGCTTCTCGTCCGTCGAGCCGGAGCGGAGGGTCTCTACACTCGACTGGACCGCCGGCCCGGCCGCCTCCGCCGGCATGGACTCGACAGCGTCGGCCTCGTCGAGGTCCAACGAGTGGGGACCGGCTGCGCGGAGAGGCGACTGGGAGACGAGGGCGACGAGCTTCTGGAGCTCGCCGGAGATGTCGGAGCCGAAGCTGGAGAAGTCGGAGAAGTCTCTGGAGAGTTCTAGAAGATCGGTGGCGGCGTCGATGGAGGCGGACTTCGAGGCGGTGGGGCCCGCTGCTGCTGCCAGCTCGCGCAGGTGGAAGTCGACCACGGAGTCGGTGAGGACTTCCGAGACGGAAGTCGACTTCAGAAGCGAATAGTTCGGCTCGTCGTCGTCGTTGTGAAAGAATCGGGACCGAACAGTTCGCATCGAGCGGCCGTTGGTTCGGATTAGGGTTGAGGAGGTGGACGGAGAGACCATGGCGAATTTTGGGAAAATTCGGGGAAAGTGAGCTGGAAAATCATGAGGGGGTGATGGGAAGTGAAGGCGGTGGGTTTATTCGATGAGGGAAGTGGAGTGCAATAACAAAACTGCCCTTGAGGTTGAGGACAGGTGTCCTTTTTTACCCGTGGGGAAGGGAGAGGATTTCGAGGAAGAATCTCATTTGGAGGTTGATACGGACCGTTGGATGTACGATTTTGGTGATCTAACGGTGAATAATTTTTTCGTTGATCTTTTGGAAAGGTGGATTTGGTGATGGAGCACCAGCTGTTTTTTTTGTACGGGAGATGAGTTACTAAATTTGGAGCTAAATTTAGCTATGTCAGTATGTTGTACCATAAAAATTTAGTATACCGGAACTAGTTGCAAAGTAGGACGACAATTCTATTAATTTATTTTCGACTTCACTTACATATGACCAACTCTTTCAAAGTAAAAGGCTAATTTGTATTTGGATACTTTAATCGTCCTATTTTAGTGCGTAAGTGAAAAAAATTTTAAAAAACAACCTATCAACTTATGTTCTATAATAGAACATAAGTGCATTTTTTTTTAAATAACTTATTAACTTATGACGTAAGTAACGAAAATAATTAAATTTAGTATTAATCTGCTGTGTAATTAAAAAGAGCGAAGTTTTTAATACTAAAAAATTTAGTAATTTAAAAATTACAGAAAATTATATAAAATAAAAGTAATTTGTACTTGCATACTTTAATCGTCCCTGAGTTGAAGTGACCACAACCCATAAAATTACAGAAAATTTGCTATACAGAAAATATTTTTAAATAAATTATATAAAATAAAAGTAATTTAAAAAATTGAAGTTACGGAAGTTTTTGCCATCCCAGAGTTGGGGTGAGCATCGGTTCGAATCAAACCCGAATAAGTAAAACCGAACTCGACCGAATACCGAATAAACAAAATTGAAATCGAACCAAATTAGACCATAACCGAACCAAACCGAACTGAATTAAATCTGTTAGGTTTTCGGTTTTTCAATTTTTCGATTTTTTGCGGGTTTTTTTGTTAATATATATATTATATTTTTTTATTATGTTTTCGGTTTTTGACCCAAACCGAAACCGAATAAGAAAATTTAGTATTTTTAAAACCGAAACTGAACCGAGTTTTCTTAAACCGAACTGAATCTCTTATTTGGTTCGATTGGTTCCACTTTGGTCTAAAACCGAATAATGCTCACCCATATTTCAGATGGCGAAAATATAAAAAAATATTTTTTTACTTTTTTCAACAATTTCGCCAACTCAATTGGCGAAAATATGACTATCGATTTTTTTTTGTTTTTTTGTGTTATTTTAAAAAAAAAAAATTAATAAATTAGAAAAATGAAATTTAGCATACAAAATAAAATATGCAGCATTGAACAAAAAAAAAATTATGCTATAAGAAAATTACGTCTGCTGTCGAGCAGACTTCAAGCGGCCATAACTATTTGTTCGAAAATCTTTTTTCGTCAAACAATAGGTCGATTTGTATATTTTCAACGAGAGTAATATAATTCGTATAAAAAGACTTTTCATCCGAAATAAGACGCACATGTTGCAGGCAAAAGTATAAAATTTTAAACTATAAAGTATCATAACTTTTGACTGGGAGATCTAAACGAGGCTCATCTTGTGCCAAAATGACCATAAGAAAAAATGCTATGGGATAAACACTTTCACCGTTTGACGGACTTTGAAAAATTATAGAACCACAAAAAATGATGTTTCGATATCCAAATTTTACTTGGATAATTTTATTTTCGGATTTTTTTCGGTATTTCGATGTTAACGAGTAAAAATGGGTGTCTCCGGACCCTCAAACGTTATCATATAATATATCAGTGTGGAGATGATTAAAAATGGGACATAAAATATTTTTTTAACGATAAAATTATCTATTTACAAATTATTTACTAATCGTAATAAGATCGATTTAACTTTCGATTATAGTAGAAGCTTTAAAGGTCTTCTTACGCCCAGTACCGGAATACGGGGATGGACATGGCCAGCTACCCCGTACAAGGTACTATACGTCGTACGATGATCACGACTGTAATAAGACGAGGGGTGCATGCTACAATCAAGTATCCTATGGTCAAGAACTTCTATGTCTCAATCATTCAAACAAGAAACAGTAACCATAGTGCATATATGATAAAGCAATAAGGCGTCACAAACGCTTTCTCAAAATATTCTAGAGACTAGCTGTGCAAAATAAGAAGCTGACAGAGTATCAAAAGTACATGACAGTGATCAGCTGCAGTATGATTTAATACAATCATGTAAGGAGGCTAATGTCCAGACGTGTCGGCTAACAGATGCTGGTGGCTAAACGCCAAAAAGAAGAAAATTTACAATGACGAGCATGGGAGAAGAAAACTCACTCGTTATCTTCTGCGACCATGTTCCTGGTACGCACCATGAGTTGGGGGATAGTACGCTGGATGCTCGGGTGCTGGCTCAAAACCTGGCCATGCAAAACCAGTGAGGTTAGACCCCAAATAGCAAGTACCACAAAGGAAGCACGAAATGGAGAAACAAAACCCAAAAAATAATTATATAATAATACATAGGTTCAGTATCGTAACTTAGGTCCATGGCATACCCTAGCGCAAATGTTCAACCCTACAACCAAACAAGGATAATGGTTGAACCATCACATTATGATAGTCCATTTTTCTATGCTACTAACCGAATAATACAATCACAACCAAGTCCACTTTTTTTATATCGGCCAATCACTTGTACGACTTACTTTTTTTTGAGTCTGAATTTATCTCAGAAATAATGCATAATAGGTATCCTCATATCACGCTAGTGCCGAACATGAGCTAACCGAACCAAATAAGGAATATACAGGCACTTGGAGGATGCACCAGTCCCCCGTAGGGCCACTGCGCAAAAAATACGGTATTAGCGGTTCCAATGCTCCTATAGTGAAACAATGGCTCGACATACTATAATAGGTCAGATACTGCACACCACTAAGACAGATGATATACAGTATCTGTGGTGGCCAGCCCACAGCGTACTTAGAATGAATCTCTTTGGGAAGGTTCGTTAGCATGATCTCGGAATACAGTTTTCTCCAAATGTTACTACCACTTTTAGTTACCTAATTAGTCCTATATTGTGTTCAAAATCTCAAGACGTGGTCACATGAGAATTTTTCATAAGATGTCGTACAAAGTACGGGCACGCTAGATACGAATCCACGGAAGTTCAATCTGGATTCATCCGAGCGTGTATGCAATATTCAATCAACATCCTAGCCACGTTTGGTAGTTGTCTCGCTTATTATGCCCGTGCTGGAAAATAGTAGTATGTATATATAATATCACGCATTCAGGATATTTGGAGGCATTCTCGATGCACAACCCAAATATAAATCACTTAACACGTGATACGTTATGTCGCACCTCGGCGCACATCCGATCATATACACTTCCAGCAATAATTTGGTATCAGCACGGATACAATATTCGAGTCCAATTACCAATTATACATTGGGTAACATGAATCAAGATCGCATAGTAACATGAAGCTTATGTCATGCACATAGCCGGATAGTCACTATCCACTTAGTTTGGTTCATACTGAAATCTCAGTTCAACTCATGCCATGTTCATAGCCAATATTAGCTTATGGTCATGTCCGACACGAGGTCTGGTTACTAAATTCATTCTTCCTTAGAATCATAACGCTAGCATTAACTCAATTATAAATCATAAAAGAATAAGAAAACATTCAATCAAACAATCAAGGCCGCATGGGTCTCTAGGTCGCATGCATATGAAGTCAGGGTCGCATATGTCTCTAGGCTGCAAGGAAAATCTTGGCCGCATATGAAGTTTGGGACGCATGGACCACTTGACAACATATGGAGTCAGGGTCGCATGAACCACTTGGCCACATGTGAAGTCAGGGTCGCATGCTCAGGGTTAAAGTCTACTCCTTTGGACAAGTGTTGAAGTGACGGCCAATAAATGAAGTGTCAGTGACGTGACATAGAGTGAATGATGTGACAATACAATAAAGTGTGTCAAAGAGAAAGGACAAAGTCTTAGAAATAAGTGCCAACGGTTCAGAGTCATGCGTCCAAGAAAGATGGCTGCATGCTCTGCTTGCCACGCATGAATCATGCCATATGGATTGCCTATTGGACTTAACAAAATTTTTATTCGTTTAGCGAGTTAAAACACAAGAATCTCAAGGACACCTGTGTAAAATAAGCAGTCATGCGTCCAATAAGATGGACGCATGCTGGTCAGTATATACGGCAAAGAGTTCAGGCCGTATAGCACTCTCTGCCACATATGATGCTGGTTGCATGAACACTTCGTCTTCTCCAACAACAAATCGGTCATGACGGAAGTCCAAAAAATCGAAAATTTGTTTCGACCACAAAATTCTTATTTTAAGTCCAAATCAAGTGAACAAAAAGTCAAAATGCTTAAAATTGAAAGCTCTATTATGTAGCAAAAATTGATTTTAAAAAATACATGTTAAATAGATAAAAAAAAAACTCATGAAGTCCATAAAAATTCAAAGTTAGAAATGTAGATATGCACTTATCCATCCGCCAAATCCGAAAATTCCAAGTTCAAAAAATGTCTAAAATCATGCAAAGAACAAAATAATCAATTAATATGGAGGATTTCTCCATTTCTCATGCAAGGTGTACCTGCCTATGGAAATGTGTGAGAAAACAAAAGAGAGAGAAATAAAATAAAGTAATGAAGAGAGAGAATGGGAGGTTGGCTTATATATGATAGGGTTGAGGGTTGAGCCAATGGTTCTCATGACTTGAACCAACCCACAAAATGAACCATGAACCAGGTTAAACCAAAAAATGGGCCTAGTCTCCATGCACATGCAACCATGCTAAAAATAAAAATACGTTCCAAATATGTATATTAGGAACGAAGAGTGACAGGTCTGCTTGGCAATTGTGGGAGTATAGCGGTTATGCGGTATTTTTAGAGTACCCATGTTATGAACGGTTACGACATTTCGTTATTGTTTCAAACTTTTTTCATTTTTTCTAATTTATTTTAAAAAAATATAGGTATAACAAATATTATGCAAAAATAAATCAAATGAAAAAACAAAAACAAAACAAAACAAAACTATAAAAAAACCTACACAAGAAAAAAGCCACAAAAAAAATCAAATAAAACCCATAACAATAATAATAATAAAAAGTTTGCTCGACAGTAGACGTTATTTTTTTATCGCAGAATTTTTTTAAAATTTTGGATGTTCAATGCTGCATATTTTATTTTGGATGTTAAATTTCATTTTTTTTCTAATTAATTTAAACAAATTATTGAAAAAAATATTTAAAAAATAAAATAAAACCCAATAAAATAAAAAAAACCAATAGAAAATAAACCGATAGTCATGTTTTTCGCCAACTGAGTTGACGAAATTGTTGATTTTTTTTCTCCAGATTTTTGCCATCTAGGATGTAGAAAGCTTTCGTAATTTCATTATTTTCTAAATTACTTTTGTTTTAGTTAATTTATTTAAAATTATTTTCAGTACAACAATTTTTTTGATAAAATTACGATTTTCTTGTACATTATATTTTATTTATTATTTTATATTTTATTTGTTAGTTAACAAGAATTTTGTGGTTTTAATTGGTTAAGTGGTAAATTTTGTAACTTTTTTCCAATATCACATATTTTTTTCCTTAAAAAAATTTGAATGCCCGCTAGTTTGCACTCTTTTATATAAGAAATAATTTAGCAAATATTTTCAGTTTAAATATAAAAACTAGTATATACCTCAACTTTTTTAAAAAATTATCAAATATATACATTATGTGTAAAATAGTAAAGATTTCAGTTAAAATAGTGAGAATATATCTTAAATTTTTTTACTGTTTCGTAAAAAAAAAATGGAGACATTTACTAAAATATTTTTTTATGTAAACTAGTAAATTCACGTGCGGTGCACATACAATATATATTTTTATGAGATGGTTGAAAAAGAGTTCAAACATATTTGAATTGAGATTTGTTGAACAATTAAAATATTTCTGATATTTTTTCTTTAAGTTAATATTAAATTTTGTTTTTAAACAAACTTAAAATTTGTTTTTAACTATATATATGTGCGGAATAAAAGATAGAACGTTGTTTTTATTTTATTTTTACGATTTTTTTAATAAATGATGGATAATTTATAAATAATTTAGATGGTCCAAATTTTAGTCATTTTTTAATCTCGTTATAGGAATACAGATTTTAAACTTTTGTATTTAATCACCCTTAGTACTTTTTTTACATACTTATAGACTAGGTTAAAAAATTGGTCGAAAGAGACAAAAATAATTTCCTCTACAATTGAACGGGTCGATAGTCTCACCTTGATTATGCCATTCAAATTTTATGAGCGATCATAATAATTTGCAAGATATATTGACATGCATCACTGGTAATAGGTAATTAAACTTATAACTATTATCCCTTTTTAAAAAAAATTGTTGACAAAGAAGTACACTTTAGTTTAATTTAATTTTTTGCAGCGTATAGATTTATTTTTGATGTTTATTTAATTTAATTTTATACGAATGCTACATGGAAAAGATTTACATAGATGGCGATGGTTTTTTTTTTCTCAAGTCACCATTGCAAAAAATCCTAATCGCCAGATCCAAATTATAGTAGCATTGTAATAGTATTAGTTTTTTTTTTTTTAAATAATAATAACTTTTATTAAGCATATCAGACCATGTAGAGGTTGCATTGCCCATAGGAAATACAATTTCTTCATCTATTTGCTGGATAATGCATTCAGGATAAGTAAAGAAGATGGAACATATATCTATATGCTAATATATAATATATAATAAGAGTAGTAATGA
Source organism: Iris macrosiphon (assembly GCA_036927795.1). Taxonomy (NCBI): domain Eukaryota; kingdom Viridiplantae; phylum Streptophyta; class Magnoliopsida; order Asparagales; family Iridaceae; genus Iris; species Iris macrosiphon. Next base: position 8,431,283 of record JAYESA010000009.1, read on the forward strand.
TTTACAGTAAAAAATTTGATGTCAAAAATATTATTATTTATATTTATTAATTAAAATTAATTCTAAAATTTAACATGAGTAGTTATGTAATTACGTATAAGAAAAAAAAAATTAAGGAGTTATTTGTTCTTTCAAATTAGTAAAAAATTAAAAAACTTTGCTTTTCTCGCTTAGTAAAAAATTAGAAAAGATACTTCTAAGTAATATAAAATACGTGCAGTGCGCTGCATATATACTTAGTTACTAGAAATAGAGAATAATGGCAGTTTGTGAAACATCTATTTTTCCGGTTCTCCTTATAAAGGTGAAGACTAGTGGTATAGAGAGAGAAAATTCAGTCTGGATAGTAAGAACCATATTCTAAAGAATGAGGGTTTTTTCTCCCTTAAAAATCCTAATAACTGCATTGACCGGGTCATTGCTGCATAGGGATGACAACAGGACGGCTAGGACTGGGGACCATATTTTATATTTCTGTCCTTAAGTAGTAATCGAATTTTCGTTTCTTTCTTCTCTCCGATTGGATTCAATTTTTATCCATATTTCCGTTAAATAATGCATTTTTCGTCTCCGTTCTTGCTCCGTTAGTTCTTTTTCTTGTAATATATATGTTAAAAAAAAATTCTTCCAATTTCTTATATATGGATTGGCAAACTTGTAATTAAAAAAGATATTAATGTCTAACTAATATCAATGGACATACGTGTATAAGTAATCAGTAATCGGAGTCGAAATTTTATCGGGACAGAAAGTACTATACCAATAATCGGCCCCAAATCCGGACGGATTTTTTTTTTTTTCCATCTCCGTCCCCATCCACATTTGTAAATTTTCAAATTCGTTCCCGTCGAAAACAAATCGGATCCCCGTCGGATTCGAGAGCAATTGTCATCCCTAGTTGCTAGCATTGTAATAGTATTAGTAAAAAAAGAAAAGAGTTATTTGTATTTATCTCTCCCCTCACTCCTCCACCATCTTCCAAATTTTACTTCTATTAGTGTTACCTCCAATTCATTCATAATTAGTTATTTATAAACATCCCCTCTCCCCAAAATATATGTATATATATATTGTCTAAATTTCAAGAAATAGAGGAAAAGTAGGATTAGCAATTAGAATTGGAAGTTAAATACAAATAACTCAAAAGAAAATTTAGCAAAAAAGTTTGTTCTGTCGAAGGAGCAACCAATTCAAAGATGGACGTGTTTTAAAAAAAAAAAACAAATCATTTAGATTGCATATATAATCAAAAATGAAATTGTTGCTTTTCATTATTTAAATTTTTCCAACATTTAACATTTATATTAAAATTGATTATTTCAACAAGCGGGGATAGCTCAGTTGGGAGAGCGTCAGACTGAAGATCTGAAGGTCGCGTGTTCGATTGGCTCACCGCAGTACAATATTTTTTGTATTAAATTTTATTAACTGATTCAAGTTACAGTTGGGCTGGGCTATTATACCAAAAAACGACTGTGGGTCCACTTGTATTTGGGTCGTATAATTATTACACGTAAGTTATGTGTGCCCCCACAAGGATCTGGTGGCTTATTGTAGAGGAGATTCGGCCCAACCCATTTTTTTTATAGGAGGAAAGCTAATTTTTTACCATTTGAACGTTGAAACTGAAGTGGCTTTCTTTTCTTATCAACTTGTAGTGATCGGAACTTTTGTTCTTCCTTATTGTTATTGTATTTTTTCATTTATTTCTTAAGTTATAATTGTACGGAAACAAATAGTTCAAATGTATAAACCTTTTAATATTTGACTTAGAGTTCGTTTGGTTCACTACAATATTTGACTTAGGACCCTTTCGGCTTATTTCCAAATTTATCTTTACTTTAGAATTAAGACTCAAAGAAATTTACAGTTTTACTTTAACTATTTACTTTGACCTAAATTATTTAAAGGAATTGGAATTAACAATATGCCAAAATAGAGTGAGCCAACAACACAATTTGTTATGTTAATATACAATCAAATATGCTTATAAACAAAATAAATAATAAACTTGCTTTAGCAATACAAATTAATACTACTATTGCTTTGGCAATACAATTAAAAATTAAACTTGCTACAGTAACTTTATATTTCTATCAGTTTGCTACCAGCAATTAATATGTACTAAATTGCTACAATAATATTTTAACAACAAGTAATAAACTTGGATAACTATTTGTTACAAGAATTTTTTTTTTTTACAAAAATTGATATGTAGCAAAATTGGACAGTACGCACAATTGGTACGTAGCAAAATGTGCTATAGTATGTTAGGAGGTTATAAATAATTCGCGCGCATGTGGCCCAAGGGGTTCCCCACTCAACAACTTTAAGAAAGCAAAGAAGAGGAACTAATATATGTACACAAGGAGGAGTTGGCCCATCCGATGTGGAACTAAAGAAACGAAAAAAAATAGCTTTTGCTCAAACGAAGGTAAAAAAAAATTGGTCGAAAGAGACAAAAATAATTTTCTCGACAATTGATCGAGTCGATAGTCTCACCTTGATTATGCCATTCAAATATCGATTTTTTTCGTTTAAAGTAATATAATATAATATATTTGTAAATAAAGAAAAAATTTGGGAGAAATACCAGTCGGTGGGACCACTCGCCAACTCAGTTGGGTGTAAAATAAAAAACTGGACTTAGGGTAATTTTCTAGAATTTATTGGACCCCGGGCCTATTTTTAATTACCTAAAAATATTTATTTATTTATTTGTTAATTAATTAATTAATTAATTAATTAATATTAATATTATTATTATTATTATTATTTGTTTTTCCCGGCCCAGTCCAAGCCTTGGCCCAACAGGCCCAAACCCAGCCCAATACCCAAACCGGCCCGTTGGCCTAGCGGGTCGGGTCGGGTCCGCCGACCGAACCCGACCCGCCACCCAAACCCGCTTCCCCCACTACCCCGCACGATCCGCTCCGGCCCCCGCTTCCGCCGGCCGCTGCCCGCCGCTCCACCCGGCCAGCGCCCACGACCCTCGCCACGACTCCGCCTCCTCCGCCGCCTTGCTCGGCCGACCCCCACCGCTCATCCCCCTTTTAAAACCCCCTGACCCCCGCACCCTCTCCGGCCATCCCTCCTCCGCACCGCTCCCCAGCGCCGCCCGACTCCGCCACCGCGTCCCGCGCCACCCAGCGCCGCCTCCCCCACCGTGGCTCGCCTCGCCAGCCCCCTCCGGCGACCTCCTCCGCCTCTTCATCCTCCTTCCCCGACAGCAGACCCAGCCTCCGTTCGCCCACCTCCCGCCGTGCAGCGGCGCCGCCCTGGCCGGTCCCTCCCCGCCGCGAGCCGCCCTGGCCGGCCCCTCCCCGCCGCGAGCCGCCCTGGCCAGCCCGAGCTCCGGCCGTGTCCCGCAAACCCTAACCCTAAATCCCGAGCTCCGGCCCCTCCCCGGACACGACACGAACACGAAAATTTCTGGTTTCTCGAGCCTCGTTCAGGTACACGTATCTTACACCCTGTATCTCCGATTTCAATTCCGTAAATTGTGTTGCGAAGCCTGTATGACCCTCTCGGTGCCCGGATAAACCGCTCGGGGCATCGCGTCCTGTAGTGATCGCACACCACGATCCAAAAACAGAAAAAAACCAGACCTTGTTTTACCCCGGAACTGAGTACGCTCCGCCAAACGGGATGACTTGGTCGCGTGCGGTCTTCACAGATACGTGCGCGCCGTCGATACGGACGTGTGAGACTTCGCGGAAGCTGATTCGGGTGTGCGTGCACCCCGAAATCAACGCGTATCCGCGGACATCGCCCCGTATCCGACTTTTCTGCAATTCACCCTAACTTTGTGCACACTCGTCGGATCGAGACAAAACTTGCGCCATCGGACTCATAGCAATACGCTGGTCCTATGGGCCAAGTTTGGTACGATTCTGAGAACGTTGACGAAATCGCGTGTCGTGGGCCCCACAGGCCCCGTTCGACGGGCGATTTTGTGATCGGCTCATCGGAGTCCAAATCTGGAAGTTCTGTTGGGTTCGTATCATCGTTCCTGACCTGTTGACACTAAGTTTGGCAAATTTGGAGACCGTTGACCCGGACACATTTTTCGGTGCAAAGCGGGCCCACATGCGGACCCCGTTTTGACCCGAAACTGCCGTTTTTGCCCTTGTCTCCAAATTGGACCCAAGGACAGGCGATTTTAGCTATTTGATATCTTCTGAGCATGATGGTAATGTTTATTTCAGCATCCGGAGTTATTTCTGGAATATTCCCCGAGGATAGAACTGTATTTGGATCCAAACAACAGGCAAGTATCTGCACTTCAAGTTTAATCTTTATATTGTGATAATTAATTTCCTGCTCTACTAGTACCCTTGATGATTACACGTAGTATTAGAACACTGGATTTTATGTCTTGAATACTGGTTTTTCATGTCTTGCTTTCGTGTCGGGTGGGAGAATACTAGAAGGCATGTAGTTTACCCTTCCCCCTACCGTGTTTAATAGCTGTTGGTGCGCGACTGTACCCTCAGCCAGATCTCGATTATTCATGTTTAATAGCCGTCTATGACGGCCGGATTAGCCTTATAAGCCCCTACATGCCAACTATGTATTCTAAAATAAACACAAGTTCACACACATAGCTTCTTGTCTTGTTATAGTTCTTGTTGGCTGTTGTAGTTTCATTTCCTGTCTCATATTACTCCTGCTTTCTCATATTTCCTGTTCATATTTCCTGTTTATAGCATTAAATCTTAGTTATTGTTGTTTCTTTTATGCATATTCTCAACATGTTACACAATCAGTTTCTGTTTTCAATTGTCATAACTGTTTAGTTTAATCTTGTTGTGCATTGTGTACTTTGCTCTTTTCCTGACTGGATCTGTTGATTTAGGCGATGATGAGGACCTTGCCCCTACCTATTATGGCCACTATGAGTTAGCAAGTGACCCATATGAGGAGCCAGTTCCCACCCAGGAGGCTACTTCTGCAGAGTAGTTAGCAGTAGCTACTTATTTATTTCCTTTCAGCATATACTCAGGTTTGTCCCCGATTTATCTTCTGGCTTTGTATTAACTATGGATTTGTTGTCACAATTTATTTTATAAAAGTTAGCATTCCTATTTCCTGTTATTTTTTTTGTCTATTTATTGTGGATGAGATAGATTTAAAATTACTTGTGAGTAAGACCTAGACAGCGTACTACCGCCGACACTGCGGCGTAGGCTGGACGTACCCACGTACTCGTGCCCGAATATCCGGGTGCGGGTCGTGACAACTATATATAATTCCATGAGCATTATTCATAACACTAGCTGAACAACTAAAATTATATTTAATTGCTAAATTACTTATAAAGCTTCTAAAGTGAGAACGACTAGGAAATGATTGTCCCTTAAATAATTCATCAGTGATAGCTTTTACAACATCATCATCTACCGTATAATATACATTTTTAACTAAATCATCACTATTTACATCGTCGTTGTCACTATCATCATCATGGTTAGATCCCTCTGATGAATGACCTTCTTGGATAAATGAAACTATTTGTTGAGAAGAACTAGCACCCGAACTAACATGCTGATATTCAAAAAAATATTCATTATTTCTACTATCTAAGGTTGCTGCTACTTTAATAACATATATTTTTATATATCGTGATTGTGAATTAATCTCAAGAATATAATTTCATGCATCTTCACTATCTATCAAAAAATAATTAGAACAAAAAATAGACTTCAGAATAAAATCATAATAAATAGAACAACGTTCAATAATATGATTACGTATATTTTCAAAACTAATATTCGGATAAGTTGAAAAAATTATACTTTCTCCTCCTTCGTAATTTAACCCATTTACTTTACCGCCGTGCGAGCATACAATTCTTACGCTACGATCCATGACGGTTGAGAACTTTTGCTACAGAAAACAGGAGGAGGAAGCTGTGAAAATAGGAGGAGGAAGCTGTGAAAATATGAGGAGGAGGAGGAGGAGAATGTGTTGTGTGAGGAGTGTTTGGGGGGGTGGGGTGGGGGGGTGTTTATAGGGGTTGGAGGGAGCCGTTGTGCAACGGCCGGATAGGAACGGTCAGCTTTCCGCCAAATTGTCACGCCCCGGACCCGCCCGGGCCGCCGCTCCGCCCTGCCCCGCCCCGTACGGTCGGGATTAACGAACCGGGCACGAATCACCGTGCCTCGGTGCGCCGGACGCGAATCACCGCGCCCGTCCCGCGGGTGCGAGGGAGGAAGGGAGCTAAGCGAATGGCCCGTTCAAGCTTTCGGGGGACGTGATGCCGCACGGGCCTGGGGTTGCGCCCGTGCAAGGCCAATCGTTTAAGTTGATATTTGGCTATCATCGCATCAATCGAGTAAGCAGCGAAAAGGGACTTGTTGCAATGCAATGCATTTAGCTAACTGAGTGTTCGGGACAATCGAGGCAACTTGGGTTTCCTTTAGCAAAGGCACACGTTCGTTCCATACATTATGCCCCCTTATACGATAGCATTCTCGGGGCAACAATCGAAACCAAGATTCTGGGTCTTCGGGACCGTGGCACGCCTATCGCTCCCTCGGACGATCCAGTACCTGCAAGCAAGTAAACTGTTGGTGGGTCAGCACTTTATACAAGTACTGGTGAGATAAATCAACTGAACAGAAACATGCATTCACTCAAACCAACACTAAGTAATAATGTTATAAAATATTACATTACTAGTGATCTTTCTAGTTTTACCTAGGTTCGTTTCATGCAGTTCTAGCAGAGTCGATTTACTTGTTTGGAAACAGAGTTTCATATTGAATATGCAAGCAAGCAAACCGTTCATGTTTCAGGGTGTGCGCAGCGTGTCTCGTGCGACTCCAGGGTCAGATGCAAAGCTAGACACACAATGCACAATCTTAGGGGCAGTCACTATCCAAGCCAACACAATGACTTAGCTATATGCAGGGCGGTCCCCGAATATCTCAGGATCGGCAGCTGGTGGAACAGCATACCAATGACTCATTTCTCTGATGCTAATGGCAGCTGTGACCCATGGTGGCTATGACGCATGCAGTCCAGCTCTCCACCAAAAGCCATTGTCCGACCGCGTGCGAATGCATGGAACACTATCAAATAAACTCTAGTATGCAGACGAGGCGAACCATCAGAATACAATCGTTGTTGCGGGGCAATCCGACTTATCACTTGAACACGTTCAGGCACAATATGGTTCTCTCGAAGCATAGACGATAGTGAACATGTTCATGCATTCTAAGCAAGCGATTCAGGATTCACGTTAAGCAGACATTGTTTCAAAGACAAGCTAGGTGAGTTCGTTCATTAACATGCAAGGCAGGTTCTATCATTCTCTTATGAAAACATTGCAAGCAAAAACTCAGGTTATTATTAAGGCGTGTAAGAATCAGAGAACGAAATTCTGCCCACTCACCTTGATACATAATGCCGACGCGGAGCGGGGCGTTACACAACTGAGTTGGCGCGTGGCCTCTCGAGGAGAGCGTCCCGCCAACTCAGTTGGCGAGATTCTCGCCAACTCAGCACCTCGCCAACTGAGTTGGCGAATGGTCCCCCCCTCTACTATTTCTCCCAACTTTTTCCTTTATTTATAAATATATTATATTATATTACTTTAAACGAAAAAATCCGTTCAAATATTATGAACGACCATAATAATTTGCAAGATATATTGACATACATCACTGGTAATTTGCGTAGGTAATTAAACTTATAACTATTATCCCTTTTTTAAAAACTTTGTTGACAAAGAAGTACACTTTAATTAAATTAAATTTTTTGCAGCGTATAGATTTATTTTGATGTTTATTTAATTTTATACGAATTGATTCACTATACGGAGGTATTTGTAAAAATAGTTAGCCTTGTCTGGTCTACTGGCTACATGGAAAATATTTACATAAATGGCGTTGGTGTTTTTTTTCTCAAGTCACCATTGCAAAAAATCCTAATCGCCAGATCCAAATTATAGTAGCATTGTAATAGTATTAGTTTTTTTTTTTTTAAATAATAATAACTTTTATTAGGCATATCAGACCATGTAGAGGTTGCATTGCCCATAGGAAATACAATTTCTTCATCTATTTGCTGGATAATGCATTCAGGATAAGTAAAGAAGATGGAACATTATTACTATATATAATATATAATATATAATAAGAATAGTAAGGATTCGTCGTAAAAAATTTGATTTCAAAAATATCATTATCTATATTTATTAATTAAAATTATTTATAAAATTTAACATGAGTAGTTATGTAATTACGTATAAGAAAAAAAATTTAAGGAATTATTTGTTCTTTCAAATTAGTAAAAAATTAAAAAACTTTGCTTTTCTCGCTTAGTAAAAAATTAGAAAAGATAGTTCTAAGTAATATAAAATACGTGCAGTGCGCGGCATATATACTTAGTTACTAGAAATAGAGAATAATGGCAGTTTGTGAAACATCTATTTTTCCGGTTCTCCTTATAAAGGTGAAGACTAGTGGTATAGAGAGAGAGAGAATTCAGTCTGGATAGTAAGAACCATATCATGTAACTTCTAAAGGTTGAGAGTATTTTCACCCTTAAAAATCCTAATAACTGTTAGAGATTGACCGGGTCATTGCTGCATAGGGACGACAACGGGACGTTTAGGAATGGAAACCATATTTTCTATTTCTGTCCTTAGTAGTATTCGAATTTTAGTCTCTGTTCTCTCTCCGATTGGATTCATTTTTTATCTATGTCCCCGTTAAATAATACATTTTTCGTCTCCGTTCTTGCTCCGTTAGTTATTTTTCTTGTAATATATATGTTAAAAGAAATTATTCCAATTGCTTATATATGGATTGGCAATCTTGTAATTAAAAAATATATTAATGTCTAACTAATATCAAATGGACATATGTGTATAAGTAATAAGTAATCGGAGTCGAAATTTTATCGGGACGAAAAGTAGTATACCAATAATCGGCCCCAAATCTGGACGGATTTTTTTTTTAAAATTTTCATCTCCGTCCCCATCCACATTTGTAAATTTTCAAATTTCCTCCCGTCGAAAACAAATCGGATCCCCGTCGGATTCGAGAGCAATTGTCAGGTTGATTTTACATTGGGTGGGGAGAGACACACAGGCTACAGGTTGATTTTATATATTATGCCGGCGTCTTAGTCTCACGACGAGCTAGACAACCACATGATATCACTGCTACCGGCTCTCCGACACAGAGCTTGTAGTGGTTTCAGCCTGAGTTCTTGTGCTGCTCTCATCTTGCATATCACTTAGCTGGTTATTTAGTGTTTTCCTATTGTTCCACTTATTGCTGGAGAGACACACATGCTACAGGTTGACTATATTATGCTGGTGTCTTAGTCTCACTACGAGCTAGACAACTACATGATATCTCTGCTACCGGCTCCCCTACACAGAGCTTGTAGTAGTCTCAGCCTGAGTACTGGTGATGTTCTCACCTGCATTTCACATAGATGGTTACATAATGTAAACCCCCTGATTTTTCAAAATTTTAAAATCTGGATTTTTTCACAATTTTCTGGAATTTTCTGAGAATTTTCTGTAATTTAAAAACAGGGTTTTAATTCTTCAATGATTTTTAATTGATATTAAACAGTATTAGAATATTATGAAAATAATATTTTTGGATGTAAAATGAAAAACTGGACTTAGGGCAATTTTTCTGGAATTTATCGGACCCCAGACCTATTTTTAAATGCCTAAATAGTATTTACTTATTTAATTATTTATTTATTATTTAATTATTGATTTTATTATTATTAATATTATTCTTATTATTATTTTAAACCCAAACCCGTTGGGCCCAGCCCGGCCCAACAGACCCAGGCCCGCAGGCCGGCCCATCCCCTATCGGGTCGGGTCGGGTCTGTCCGCCGCCCGACCCGCACCCGCTAGCCCGCCCGTGACCCAGCCCTCTCCCCCGCGATTTCCGCCCGGCCGTCCGCTTCCTCCGCCGCCCCGCCCGCGGCCACGCCTCCGCCCGCGCCGCGCTGCCCGCCACGACGTCCCCCTCCTCCGCCTCCCACGGCCACGACCACCTCCCCCAGCCCCTATAAAACCCGTTCTCCTCCGCCTTCGATCCCCCACCGACGAACCCCTCCGCCACCAGCTTCCTCCGCCGCCGCCGCCACCACCGGAAGCCACCGCCCGCAGCACCGTCAGCCGTCCCTGCTCCTCCCCTCCTCCTCTTCTTCTCCGGCGCCGTCGAGCCCCTCAGCGGCTCCGGCAACAGCAGCTCCTCGAGCCGCCGTCGAGCCGCTCGCCGCCGCCGCCTCCGCCCGAGCGCAGTGCCGCCCTCCGCCGCAGCACCCCGGTCCCCTCCGCCGTTGCCTGGACGCCCAGCCGCCGTCCTCCGGCGAGAAGCCCAGCACAGTAAACCCTAACCCTAATTCGATCCCTGTGTCCGACACGTGTCGGACACGATTCGACCCTGTTTTCGGGTCCCCTTCAGGTGCGTGTAACTTTTTGCTCGTAGCTCCGTTTTCGATTCCGCAAATTGCGTTGTGAAGCCTGTATGACCCTCTCGGTGTCCGGACAAACCGTTCGGGGCATCGCATCCTGTGGTGATCGCACACCGCGATCCAAAAACAGGAAAAACCAGACCCTGTTTTACCCCGGAACTGAGTACGCCCCGCCAAACGGGACGACTTGGTCGCGTACGGTCTTCACAGATACGTGCGCCTCGTCGATACGGACGTGCGGGACTTCGTAGAAGTCAATTCGGGTGTGCGTGCACACCAGAATCAACGCGTATCCGCGGACATCGCCCCGTATCTGCCTTTTCTGCAATTTACCCTAACTTCGTGCACACACGTCGGATCGAGACGAAACTTACGCCATCGGACTCGTAGCGATACGCTGGTCCTGTGGGTCAAGTTTGGTTCGATTCCGAGAACGTTGACGAAATCGCGTGTCGTGGGCCCCACAGGCCCCGCTCGACGGACGATTTTGTGAACGGCTCATCGAAATTCAATTCTGAAAGTTCTGTTGGGTTCGTATCAGCATTTCTGACCTGTGGACACTAAGTTTGGTGAATTTTGAGACCGTTGACCCTGACGCATTTTTCGGTGCAAAGCGGGCCAGCATGTGGACCCCGTTTTGACCCGAAACTGCCGTTTCTGTCCTTGTCTCCAAATTGGACCCAAGGACAGGCATTTCTAGCTGATTGATATTTTCTGAATCTGATGGTGATATTTGTTTTAGCAACCGGAGTACCGCCTGTAATTTCCGCCGAAGTCAGAACTACAAACATAGCAGGAACCACATGCAAGTGTACCTTGCCAAAACTTGCAGCTTTGCTACCTATTTTCTGGACTTAGTTATATATCAGTGGGCAAGTAAAGCTTGCCAAATTCTCAGATAATTCTGGTTAAAGTATTTTACTTGATTGCTTGTAGTTTCATAAGTAACTTGCTTAACTGCTCAACCCAGGACACCTGACACTCTTCATGTGACGGAATTGCCTGAGATATACCTGGTGATTCCGTATAGGTTACATTTTTCATGTCATTACAGTTTACTTGCTTAGATTCTATCCTGACTCATTGCATTAGTTCAATCTTGCGTGACTTGTACCTGATATTTCTGGAACTGTGACGTGAGATTACATGGGGGTGGGGAGAGTATTACCATATCAAGGCTGATTATAATGTAAATAAAGTTATCTGGAGGTGTCTTAGTCTCTGATACATAGCTTTGGCACAAGTTCTGGCTCTTCGAGAAAATACTGCTATGGTTTCTTCGACACTGATCCTGTAGTAGTCTCAGCCTGAGTATGACTAAAACTCTCACTTGCATATCACTAGCTGGTTTACATATTTACCCTGCTGTTTATCTTGTTGCTGCACTGCATATATTTTGGCTTGTATTTTCTGTACCTTGTTATGTCCCCTGAGGACCTGGAATGGATTATGTCCCCAGGTATAGCCGCAGAGAACTACCCTGAGGTGTACGGTACAAGAGCACTCCTTGGAGCAGAACCCGGAACCGAGGACGAGATAGTTGCAGAAGACTTCTCCTGAGCACCGGCTTCATATTCACAGTATTTCCTTTTCAGTATTTTATTTCCAGTCTATGTTTCCTTAAATGTAACAGAATAATTCTCGGATTTGTTTCCCGAGATAACCTTATTTAATATTGCTTATTTATTTCTATTGCATTAATTCTGGCAATTAATCTGTGTTTGTTCTGTGGATGAGATTAGTAATACCTGAGACTTGTGCTTAGTACTGCTAGACTACAGCTTAAGCATGCCCTGATGGATCCATTAAATTGGGTTGTCCATCGGTGCGTGCTGCTGGCCATTGCTCACGTGCTCAGTCCCTCGTTATTTTGGGACTGGGGCGTGACATGGTTTTTGTGGTGGCCCATGCAGGTCTACGACTAAATTGTTCGGTTTCAACTTAGGGACCGAACAGGCCTGCAATAAGATAGGATAAGTTTTTAGGATCCCATCCACTTGCTTGAATCGTTTTTGATATCTGTATCGTACTCGGACTAATTTGAATTTGCATCTTGCCTTGATTCCTGTGCGCCTCTTATTGGTTATTTTGGATACAGGGAAATGGACCCACAAGAATGCAACGAGACGCCCGTCGGAACATGTCACGCCCCAGTCCCAAAAATACGTAGGACTAGGACACGTAAGCATGCCAGCCGCATGGATATGGCAACTCCAATATATGGAAACCAAATCCATACGTACGCTGTAATATGAATATAAAATCCACAAGTGGTATAAAATGAAATACAAGTCGCAGGTCAAAATCTAAATCTCATCCATCAAAATCATATAGAAATAAATAACCAGTATCTATGAAACTAGATCTCAACAAGAAGAATCTAAGGATGATAGTTGGGTGGAAACAAATCCACTGCCAACTCAAATGGAAAAAATAAATACAATATAGATACAACTCACTCAAACAATAAGTACCAGCTACCAATCACGGCTCGAAGAGAAGACATCCACGAAGCATCTATATCCTTCCAAATCTGTACTCCTGCAAACACTCAAGAACAGGTACACCTGGCAGCGGACCAGGTCCTCAGAGGGACATAACAAGTATACTTAAACACATGCCAATAAAGTACTGAAATAAATATCCAGAGGGGTCGCCTAACCGTCTAAAGTGAATGCAGTTAAGAACAACTTTTCCCACAAGTGAGCTATCTGGCTGAAAACTGGGATTTGGCATGGTTCTCTTTTGAAGAGCCAGGGGCCCAAAGGCACGTCGTTTTTTGAACGGCGGAGGCCCGCCAATGTATATATATGGGTCATCACCACCCGTATCTCCAGCGGAGAATCCGGACGTCACAGAAAAAGTGCAAAGGAGCTCAAATGCGGTACTTGTTGTCCTTCCCATCCCATGCTCTAAGCATGTCACATCCATGACACGATTTGGTCCATAGCCTATTCTTAGTACTCTAGTCCAATCCTGCAACCAAACAAGTACAAGGATGGGACCACCGTACTATAATAAGCTATGTCCCTGGACCTCTAATAACTGCCAAGTCTACTAGCATGCAAAGTTTCTAACAGCAGTTATCCCTAACGCACGGCCCATACGTACCGATGATCAGTCAATACATGCGTCCGTGATCTATATGAGACTCACAACTCGTGTAAAAATATGTGTCACGGCCAAATGAACCTAATGATACTATATGATAATGGGGTAGTCTCATGTACAGGGTCAATGCAATACATAAGTAAAAACATATCGCGACGTCACCGTCGCGAGCATTTTATATAACAATTAAAATATATGAACTAAGGGCAGAAAATAAAGATGCATGCAACATATGGAATGTAAATAACAGTACAATGGCAAGGTATACTTGCCTGGCAAGAAATTACAAAATGTCACGTCCAGATGTCCAATACACAGGACCAGAAGCTATGGCCACAGAACAAATATCTCCGGATGCTGAAATAAATATCGCCAACATTTCCGAAATGAGCAAAATAGCTAAAAAGCACATCCCTTTCGTCCAATTTGGACACAGGGGCAAAACGGTAATTTTGGGCAAAAGTGGGGTCCACGTGTGGCCCACTTTGCACCGAAAAGCGTGCCGAGGGTAACAGTCTCTAAATGGGACAAACTATGGGTCAAACAACTCTAAATGTCAATACGAACTCAACGGTATGTCCAAATTTGGATTCCGATGAGCCGAACAATATTTGGTCCAAAAAGTCAACTGTGGGCCCGCCAATTGGCGATCTGGTCAACCGTCTCAGAAATGCGTGAAAATTGGATCACAGGACCAGCGCGTTACCACGAGTCCAGTGGCGCAAGTTTCGTCACATTCTGACATACGTGCACAAAATACACACGAGTTTCACAAAAGTGGCGACACGAGATGTGTCCGCGGATACGGCCTGATTCCGGCGCGCACACGCGTCCGAATCAGTCCCCACGAATTTTCACGTGTCCCGTTATGCTGTGTGCACCATTTGGTACACCTGGCATACGGCGGGGCGGTCCCGTTTGGCGGGGCTCGCTCCGATCTCCAACTTTTGGAAAACCGGAAAAAGTGGGTGCGCGCAATTTTGTGACGAATATAACTATGTCCACAGCAACTATTAGCCTAGGGTTATAATACAGAAAATAAACTAGGTCATGTAATCTACAGGTATCAAAAAGAATCATCGAATTCGGATCTCTGTGGTGGGAGATACGAACTCGGCAATATGGGTGGTCATTCTGGAATTCTGCGATTGCAGAATTCTGTCTGCTCGCGCTGACTTGGGCGCTGTTTTTCACCTAGGGGCACACGTTTTCCGACGTTGACTATAAAACAAATATTGAAGAGGGTTGAGGGAAGATCATACCTATAAAAACGGAACAGTGTTTGGATGAGCGAGTCAACGGGAAAACACGTCGGAGCGAAGGTGTCTCGAGTGGGAGACTGTAGTTCGCGATGTCGGCGTCGACGGGATGATTGGATGGCTTGGGGAGGCTTCTCTGGCTGTGGTGACGGCTCTAGATGGGAAGAGGAAGTCTGGAGTTTTAGGTTAGGGTTTTTAGAGAGCTTATTATATATATATATATTAATAATTAAGGGAGAGAGAGGGGAAGTTGGATCGGATTTCCGCGGGTTATCCGCTGAATAGGGTCAAGTCCATCCGCTGAATGCTAAAGTCTTTCCATCCGTTGAATAGGGATTATTAAAATTGCTAAGGAGTCAACCAAATGGGAGGTCAACACATAATAAAGGTCACAGCCACATTAAGTTGCTGGATGGGTATAGGTTTGTATGTTATTAATTATTATTATTATTATTATTATTATTATATTAATTCTTTTCATTTCATTTCTTTTCTTTTTCTTTCTTTCTTTAAAATATATATACATATATATATATATATTTGTATATATATATATATATATATATATACTCATAAGAAAATTTATTTTTTTTAGGGTATTGCACATCGTTAGGCTAGCAACTGCTCAAGGGGTCTCCTACATGGAATAAATTTCGAAAAATTCCTGATGGTCCCACAAGTCCTCTAGGTGCCCGAACACCTAACATAAAAATTATTAAAAATCTATTTCTCCTATTTAGACCTAATTACTACAATTTAATTAATAATAAATAAATAAATAAATAAAAGGGTATTTGCGATTTTCTAGGAAGGGGATTTTACATTCTACCCAACTTATAAAAATTTCGTCCTCGAAATTAAAATTAAGCCACGATAGAATGCAAGGATGGTGCAAGATTTGCATTGTTTAAAATGTACGGCTAGGTTTAAAGGGGTGGGCGATGTTGCACGTCGCACATCCCGAAAAAAATTTATGGATAAATCCATATGAGCGAAAAATAGGTTTCTTCATGTGTCATGTCCAATGGTGTGGACACATAAATGCTCATTTGCATAAAAGCGTCCAACAATTGGAAAATTGCACAAAGATGAGAATTGGATGATGGGCATGTCTAGGATAAGGGTGTAGAATTTGTAGGAAGGCAGTGGCTAGTGTAGTGCTCCAATTATCGGAGCACGGTAAGGACGCTAAGTGATACAATATTGCAAAATACTGTGTTCTACTTCTAACTGGATTCAAGCTAAACTTAGTCTCACTAACTCAGCCAGGTAGGTCAAACTTTTGGGTGAGGGGTTCACAATCTGCCGAACTTAAAATTTTCCATCTACCACCTAAGGCTATACATCTAGAAAAACTATTGCTCAAATTATTTAATCATGATTTTTTTTAATCCTCAAAGGTTTAACACCAAACATATCACCTACGATATGCCCTTAACCAACTATAAAAGAGAGTCACTAAGTCATGTGTTTAGCCTTATGGGGTATAGCTAGTACTATCAGTGTCAACTTATACCAGCACGAGGTTTCATCTTTCCGAAATAGGGGAAGACGGAGAGAAATAATAAAGAACTCAAGGTGAAGGTGACAGAATACAAGTACGAGGTTCAAAGAGATTAAAAAATCGAAAAGAGAGTTGTCAGGACAGTTGTGGATTAAAATCCTATTTTTGGTAATTTCCTATTTACATGCTCGTATCAGTACAGTTATGTAACCGATACGATGTGTCAGACATATCTAGGGACAAGTATATCTGTCTACTACCATATATCTCAATCCACGTAAAGTAGTCATGCGAAGAGCGAACCAAGTGCACTAAGGTTAGCTAGACCTTAATACACCGATTCTGATTAGGCAATTGTATTATTGTGTGCACCCAATAATACATATGCCATGAGCAAGCTCGATGAAAGAATAAGCTTGCAAAAACTAGGCTATAATAGCAGCATAATTCAAGGTAGCACAGAAAATATAACGCTGGATTATGATAAGAGAAGTTACAAATAGTTCAAGTTGCAAAAACAAAACAACGTAAGCAACAATAATAAAAGACTCTACAATCACTACAGTTATCATATTAATTCCTTGTCTAAGTCGATAGTCGACAAAGTAGGGGTATGAGCCTCTAAGTTCTACAGTCTGAATAAACACTATCATCTTATGCTAGCATTCAATTAATGTCATTCAGTTACACTACCTCGATGGGTCAAGTGGACTATGTGATTCTAGGTTGTGAGACATACTACCCAACTTAAAAGAATTAAGCTAATACTGTGATAGTCTTAAGAGGATCCTACAAAATAATCTTGCACATGTAAATAAAACAGAAACTCTTATTAGGGTCTCCTATTGTATTATATAGGTAAGGGTCACCTTAAGTCCTAATCATAGTGCTCATAGAACATGTGTCAATCGTAGGGATAGAGGAGTTACTGGCCGTTAAGGGGGAAAGGGGTCTAACTTGTATCGAGGTGAGGGTACAAATTACACGATTTAAAACTAAGGGATAAGCACCAGGTCTCAATCTACAAGAATAACTTAACTATCAAGTTCTAACTACCAAGCATAAAATTTCACATTCAAGGCTACAACTATAATCCTAGCAAACTATGAGCCCTTAACAAAGAATAAGATTACTTGGCCTACTATCCGAAGTGTCAGATGGCACGAGTTGAAAGATGAAGAGAAGAAACGTAATTAGCCGTCGCAAAATAGCGAGCGCTATGGTCGCAGGGAAACAATATATAAAATAAAGATAGAGGGCTCTAGATAGCATCATGGTTCTCTAAGGGGAGTGGGGTGTTAGTTGCTATGTTCGGGGTATGATCAAGGGAGAAGTGTTGATTACATTCCTCTAGGCTTCCTAGGGTGCTGTCTACTAATAACAAGACAATGATATAAGTTTATAGTTCCAATATCATCTAACTATGAAGGTTAGGTTCAGTCCTAATGTTCAATATTAGTTCTCCATTGGTTCCTTAATACTAGGGTCAAACATTATGGTAAACTTCTAACTAACTCTAGTAATGTCTATACTACTCTTAAGTCTTCATAATACATCAGGGGTAATGGTAAACCAATTCTAAAGGTAAGGAATTCTAGGGTTTACTAGATATTCTAAACTTAGTGGTGTATCTATGATCTCGTTGTATTCTAAATAGGTGTGCTACCAGAATTATCATCTAACAACAGGAACTTCTATATTCTAGGAGAAGGCTATACTTAAAGAACTATTAGGGAAGCACAAGAATCAAGCATGATGCATTTGTTCAAAATAGAACAGAGAGGAGGAAGATAAATCATGGCCAATTGTGGATGAGATCCTATGCTCTAGTCCTATTTGCAGGCTTGCTCGGTACAGTAACGTAACCGAGACAATATGCTCTTGA
This sequence comes from Iris macrosiphon, assembly GCA_036927795.1. Lineage (NCBI taxonomy): Eukaryota > Viridiplantae > Streptophyta > Magnoliopsida > Asparagales > Iridaceae > Iris > Iris macrosiphon. The sequence goes on from JAYESA010000009.1 coordinate 8,449,503, forward strand.
CCTGCATGGGCCACCACAGAACACCCCAAGTTACAGGTGTCACTTATGACGACGAAGTGACACCAGTCGGAGGAGTTCCACCAACTCAACAGAGCCAGCAGGCAGGTCAACCTACCTCCCGATTCCGGCGCGATGACATCCCACCTCCGCCGCAGTTCGTCCCACCAATGCCCGTGTTCCCACCAGGACAGCCGATCGACGGGCAGCAAATATTTCAAATGATCTGCGCGATGATGCAAGCACAGCAACAAGTCCAACACGAGGCTCAGCGTCGCGAAGCCAATTTCTTGAGGGACAGCATTGTAACTGCACTGGAGCAGGCCAACCTACCAGCTCGACGGCCAACTACAGGCTCAATCACTGACTTCCGTCAACTGAAGCCCCGCACTTTTTCTGGAAAAGAGGAGCCCACATAAGTTCACGAGTGGCTCACCAACATTCGGCATCAACTTGAAGCAGCTGAGCTTCCACGGGAACGCTGGATGACGGTCGTCCGAATGCAATTGACGGACAATGCCCATCACTGGTGGCTATCCGAGGAGACACGGCTCGGACCGGACCAAGTCACTTGGGAGGAGTTCCCCAGACTTTTCCAGGAGATGTACATTCCGGCCATCGCTCGATCAGAACTGTGGGACAAATTCAATCGCCTCACTCAGGACTCCATGACGGTAGAAGAATACAACGCAGAATTCATTCGGCTGAGCCGCTTCGCCCCCACCCTGATCCCGACTGAGGAAGAAAAGGCCGAGAAATTCTTCGACGGACTGAACATTGAGCTGCAGAAACTAATTGGGTCCGTCGCACCAACATCATACTCGGACGTCCTTGCTGCAGCTCGACGCATAGAGCGCATCACCAAGAGAGAGACCAGACTGAAGCGGTCGTCCCCATCCGCACCAACCAAAGCAGCACAAGAAGAATCTGCAAAGAGACCGCACCAACAGCAGAAAGCATCTACACCACCAGTGGTAGTCCTCCTTACTTGTCACTACTGTGGCAAAGCAGGCCATATCGCCAAGGAATGCCGACGCAGACTAGGATTGTGTTTGGCATGCGGATCCCGTCAACATTCGGTAAGGGATTGCACTCAACGTGGAGAAGGAGCACCTAGGGAGAACCAGCAAACTCCACCAGCGCCTCAAGCAGCACCCTACCAGCAAGCTCAGCAGCAACAGAGGAATCTACCTCAAGGACGAGGACAAGCTTATGCGCTGACTGTGCAGGACGCCGATGCGAGTAAGTGATTTATAGTTATCCGTTTTAGTCTTGTGTAGCTCGTGCCTATTGGTTCGTGACCTCAGCCCCAACCTAGTAATTTGCAACTTGTTAATAACAACCTGGTTTTCATAAAAGTTATAGATCTTTTCTTTAACTAGATTTTCCTGGAAAGTGTATAACTTTCAATTTTAGGGAAGCGGTATTTCCCTAAGTATCTTGTGATGTATTTTCAAACGATACTTGCGACCGCGTCATCTCTGTTGACCAGTTAATCTTTGATTGCGAGGACGCAATTCTCTTAAGGGGGGTAGATTGTAAACCCCCTGATTTTTCAAAATTTTAAAATCTGGATTTTTTCACAATTTTCTGGAATTTTCTGGGAATTTTCTGTAATTTAAAAACAGGGTTTTAATTCTTCAATAATTTTTAATTGATATTAAACAGTATTAGAATATTATGAAAATAATATTTTTGGATGTAAAATGAAAAACTGGACTTAGGGCAATTTTTCTGGAATTTATCGGACCCCGGACCTATTTTTAAATGCCTAAATAGTATTTACTTATTTATTTACTTATTTATTATTTAATTATTGATTTAATTATTATTATTAATATTATTCTTATTATTATTTTAAACCCAAACCCGTTGGGCCCAGCCCGGCCCAACAGACCCAGGCCCGCAGGCCGGCCCATCCCCTATCGGGTCGGGTCGGGTCTGTCCGCCGCCCGACCCGCACCCGCTAGCCTGCCCGTGACCCAGCCCTCTCCCCCGCGATTTCCGCCCGGCCGCCCGCTTCCTCCGCCGCCCCGCCCGCGGCCACGCCTCCGCCCGCGCCGCGCTGCCCGCCACGACGTCCCCCTCCTCCGCCTCCCACGGCCACGACCACCTCCCCCAGCCCCTATAAAACCCGTTCTCCTCCGCCGTCGATCCCCCACCGACGAACCCCTCCGCCACTAGCTTCCTCAGCCGCCGCCACCACCGGAAGCCACCGCCCGCAGCGCCATCAGCCGTCCCTGCTCCTCCCCTCCTCCTCTTCTTCTCCGGCGCCGTCGAGCCCCTCAGCGGCTCCGGCAACAGCAGCTCCTCGAGCCGCCGTCGAGCCGCTCGCCGCCTCCGCCCGAGCGCAGCGCCGCCCTCCGCCGCAGCACCCCGGTCCCCTCCGCCGTTGCCTGGACGCCCAGCCGCCGTCCTCCGGCGAGAAGCCCAGCACAGTAAACCCTAACCCTAATTCGATCCCTGTGTCCGACACGTGTCGGACACGATTCGACCCTGTTTTCGGGTCCCCTTCAGGTGCGTATAACTTTTTGCTCGTAGCTCCGTTTTTGATTCCGCAAATTGCGTTACGAAGCCTGTATGACCCTCTCGGTGTCCGGATAAACCGTTCGGGGCATCGCGTCCTGTGGTGATCGCACACCGCGATCCAAAAACAGGAAAAACCAGACCCTGTTTCACCCCGGAACTGAGTACGCTCCGCCAAACGGGACGACTTGGTTGCGCGCGGTCTTCACAGATACGTGCGCCTCGTCGATACGGACGTGCGGGACTTCGCAGAAGTCAATTCGGGTGTGCGTGCACACCAGAATCAACGCGTATCCGCGGACATCGTCCCGTATCCGCCTTTTCTGTAATTTATCCTAACTTCGTGCACACACGTCGGATCGAGACGAAACTTGCGCCATCGGACTCATAGTGATACGCTGGTCCTGTGGGTCAAGTTTGGTTCGATTCTGAGAACGTTGACGAAATTGCGTGTCGTGGGCCCCACAGGCCCCGCTCGACGGGCGATTTTGTGAACGGCTCATCGGAATTCAATTCTGAAAGTTCTGTTGGGTTCGTATTAGTGTTTCTAACCTGTGGACACTGAGTTTGGTGAATTTGGAGATCGTTGACCCTGACGCATTTTTCGGTGCAAAGCGGGCCAGCATGTGGACCCCGTTTTGACCCGAAACTGCCGTTTCTGTCCTTGTCTCCAAATTGGACCCAAGGACAGGCATTTCTAGCTGATTGATATTTTCTGGATCTGATGGTGATGTTTGTTTCAGCAACCGGAGTACCGCCTGCAATTTCTGCCGAAGTCAGAACTGCAAACATAGCCGGAACCACAGGCAAGTGTACCTTGCCAAAACTTGCAGCTTTGCTTCCTATTTCCTGGACTTAGTTATATATCAGTGGGCAAGTAAAGCTTGCCAAATTCTCAGATAATTCTGGTTAAAGTATTTTACTTGATTGCTTGTAGTTTCATAAGTAACTTGCTTAACTGCTCAACCCAGGACACCTGACACTCTTCATGTGACGGAATTGCCTGAGATATACCTGGTGATTCCGTATAGGTTACATTTTTTATGTCATTACAGTTTACTTGCTTAGATTCTATCCTGACTCATTGTATTAGTTCAATCTTGCGTGACTTGTACCTGATATTTCTGGAACTGTGACGTGAGATTACATGCGGTGGGGAGAGTATTACCATATCAAGGCTGATTATAATGTAAATAAAGTTATCTGGAGGTGTCTTTGTCTCTGATACAGAGCTTTGGCACAAGTTCCGGCTCTTCGAGAAAATACTGCTATGGTTTCTTCGACACTGATCCTGTAGTAGTCTCAGCCTGAGTATGACTAAAACTCTCACTTGCATATCACTAGCAGGTTTACATATTTACCCTGCTGTTTATCTTGTTGCTGCACTGCATATATTTTGGCTTGTATTTTCTGTACCTTGTTATGTCCCCTGAGGACCTGGAATGGACTATGTCCCCAGGTATAGCCGCAGAGAACTACCCCGAGGTGTACGGTACAGGAGCACTCCTTGGAGCAGAACCCGGAACCGAGGACGAGATAGTTGCAGAAGACTTCTCCTGAGCACCGGCTTCATATTCACAGTATTTCCTTTTCAGTATTTTATTTCCAGTCTATGTTTCCTTAAATGTAACAGAATAATTCTCGGATTTGTTTCCCGAGATAACCTTATTTAATATTGCTTATTTATTTCCATTGTATTAATTCTGGCAATTAATCTGTGTTTGTTCTGTGGATGAGATTAGTAATACCTGAGACTTGTGCTTAGTACTGCTAGACTACAGCTTAAGCATGCCCTGATGGATCCATTAAATTGGGTTGTCCATCGGTGCGTGCTGCCGGCCATTGCTCACGTGCTCAGTCCCTCGTCATTTTGGGACTGGGGCGTGACATGGTTTTTGTGGTGGCCCATGCAGGTCTACGACTAAATTGTTCGGTTTCAACTTAGGGACCGAACATGCCTGCAATAAGATAGGATAAGTTTTTAGGATCTCATCCACTTGCTTGAATCGTTTTTGATATCTGTATCGTACTCGGACTAATTTGAATTTGCATCTTGCCTTGATTCCTGTGCGCCTCTTATTGGTTATTTTGGATACAGGGAAATGGACCCACAAGAATGCAACGAGACTCCCGTCGGAACACCCCAAGCTACAGGTGTCACCTATGACGATGAAGTGACACCAGTCGGAGGAGTTCCACCAACTCAACAGAGCCAGCAGGCAGGTCAACCTACCTCCCGATTCCGGCGCGATGACATCCCACCTCCGCCGCAGTTCGTCCCACCAATGCCCGTGTTCCCACCAGGACAGCCGATCGACGGGCAGCAAATATTTCAAATAATCTGTGCGATGATGCAAGCATAGCAACAAGTCCAACACGAGGCTCAGCGTCGCGAAGCCAATTTCTTGAGGGACAGCATTGTAACTGCACTGGAGCAGGCCAACCTACCAGCTCGACGGCCAACTACAGGCTCAATCACTGACTTTCGTCAACTGAAGCCCCGCACTTTTTCTGGAAAAGAGGAGCCCACAGAAGTTCACGAGTGGCTCACCAACATTCGGCATCAACTTGAAGCAGCTGAGCTTCCACGGGAACGCTGGATGACGGCCGTCCGAATGCAATTGACGGACAATGTCCATCACTGGTGGCTATCCGAGGAGACACGGCTCGGACCGGACCAAGTCACTTGGGAGGAGTTCTCCAGACTCTTCCAGGAGATGTACATTCCTGCCATCGCTCGATCAGAACTGCGGGACAAATTTAATTGCCTCACTCAGGACTCCATGACGGTGGAAGAATACAACGCAGAATTCATTCGGCTGAGCCGCTTCGCCCCCACCCTGATCCCGACTGAGGAAAAGAAGGCCGAAAAATTCTTCGACGGACTGAACATTGAGCTGCAGAAACTAATTGGGTTCGTCGCACCAACATTATACTCGGACGTCCTTGCTGCGGCTCGACGCATAGAGCGCATCACCAAGAGAGAGACCAGACTGAAGCGGTCATCCCCATCCGCACCAACCAAAGCAGCACAAGAAGAATCTGCAAAGAGACCGCACCAACAGCAGAAAGCATCTACACCACCAGTGGTAGTCCTCCTTACTTGTCACTACTGTGGTAAAGCAGGCCATATCGCCAAGGAATGCCGACGCAGACTAGGATTGTGTTTGGCATGCGGATCCCGTCAACATTCGGTAAGGGATTGCACTCAACGTGGAGAAGGAGCACCTAGGACGAACCAGCAAACTCTACCAGCGCCTCAAGCAGCACCCTACCAGCAAGCTCAGCAGCAACAGAGGAATCTACCTCAAGGACGAGGACAAGCTTATGCGCTGACTGTGCAGGACGCCGATGCGAGTAAGTGATTTATAGTTATCCGTTTTAGTCTTGTGTAGCTCGTGCCTATTGGTTCGTGACCTCAGCCCCAACCTAGTAATTTGCAACTTGTTAATAACAACCTGGTTTTCATAAAAGTTGTAGATCTTTTCTTTAACTAGATTTTCCTGGAAAGTGTATAACTTTCAATTTTAGGGAAGCGGTATTTCCCTAAGTATCTTGTGATGTATTTTCAAACGATACTTGCGACCGCGTCATCTCTGTTGACCGGTTAATCTTTGATTGCGAGAACGCAATCCTCTTAAGGGGGGTAGATTGTAAACCCCCTGATTTTTCAAAATTTTAAAATCTGGATTTTTTCACAATTTTCTGAAATTTTCTGAGAATTTTCTGTAATTTAAAACAGGGTTTTAATTCTTCAATAATTTTTAATTGATATTAAACAGTATTAGAATATTATGAAAATAATATTTTTGGATGTAAAATGAAAAACTGGACTTAGGACAATTTTTCTGAAATTTATCGGACCCCGGACCTATTTTTAAATGCCTAAATAGTATTTACTTATTTATTTAATTATTTATTATTTAATTATTGATTTTATTATTATTATTAATATTATTCTTATTATTATTTTAAATCCAAACCCGTTGGGCCCAGCCCGACCCAACAGACCCAGGCCCGCAGGACGGCCCATCCCCTATCGGGTCGGGTCGGGTCTGTCCGCCGCCCGACCCGCACCCGCTAGCCCGCCCGCTTCCTCCGCGATTTCCGCCCGGCCGCCCGCTTCCTCCGCCGCCCCGCCCGCGGCCACGCCTCCGCCCGCGCCGCGCTGCCCGCCACGACGTCCCCCTCCTCCGCCTCCCACGGCCACGACCACCTCCCCCAGTCCCTATAAAACCCGTTCTCCTCCGCCTTCGATCCCCCACCGACGAACCCCTCCGCCACTAGCTTCCTCCGCCGCCGCCACCACCGGAAGCCACCGCCCGCAGCGCCGTCAGCCGTCCCTGCTCCTCCCCTCCTCCTCTTCTTCTCCGGCGCCGTCGAGCCCCTCAGCGGCTCCGGCAACAGCAGCTCCTCGAGCCGCCGTCGAGCCGCTCGCCGCCGCCGCCTCCGCCCGAGCGCAGCGCCGCCCTCCGCCGCAGCACCCCGGTCCCCTCCGCCGTTGCCTGGACGCCCAGCCGCCGTCCTCCGGCGAGAAGCCCAGCACAGTAAACCCTAACCCTAATTCGATCCCTGTGTCCGACACGTGTCGGACACGATTCGACCCTGTTTTCGGGTCCCCTTCAGGTGCGTGTAACTTTTTGCTCGTAGCTCCGTTTTCGATTCCGCAAATTGCGTTACGAAGCCTGTATGACCCTCTCGGTGTCCGGATAAACCGTTCGGGGCATCGCGTCCTGTGGTGATCGCACACCGCGATCCAAAAACAGGAAAAACCAGACCCTTTTTTACCCCGGAACTGAGTACGCCCCGCCAAACGGGACGACTTGGTTGCGCGCGGTCTTCACAGATACGTGCGCCTCGTCGATACGGACGTGCGGGACTTCGCAAAAGTCAATTCGGGTGTGCGTGCACACCAGAATCAACGCGTATCCGCGAACATCGCCCCGTATCCGCCTTTTCTGCAATTTACCCTAACTTCGTGCACACACGTCGGATCGAGACGAAACTTGCGCCATCGGACTCGTAGCGATACGCTGGTCCTGTGGGTCAAGTTTGGTTCGATTCTGAGAACGTTGACGAAATCGCGTGTCGTGGGCCCCACAGGCCCCGCTTGACGGGCGATTTTATGAACGGCTCATCGGAATTCAATTCTGAAAGTTCTGTTGGGTTCGTATCAGCGTTTCTGACCTGTGGACACTGAGTTTGGTGAATTTGGAGACCGTTGACCCTGACGCATTTTTCGGTGCAAAGCGGGCCAGCATGTGGACTACCCCGAGGTGTACGGTACAGGAGCACTCCTTGGAGCAGAACCCGGAACCGAGGACGAGATCGTTGCAGAAGACTTCTCCTGAGCACCGGCTTCATATTCACAGTATTTTCTTTTCAGTATTTTATTTCCAGTCTATGTTTCCTTAAATGTAACAGAATAATTCTCGGATTTGTTTCCCGAGATAACCTTATTTAATATTACTTATTTATTTCCATTGCATTAATTCTGGCAATTAATCTGTGTTTGTTCTGTGGATGAGATTAGTAATACCTGAGACTTGTACTTAGTACTGCTAGACTACAGCTTAAGCATGCCCTGATGGATCCATTAAATTGGGTTGTCCATCGGTGCGTGCTGCTGGCCATTGCTCACGTGCTCAGTCCCTCGTCATTTTGGGACTGGGGCGTGACACATAATTACCCTGTTTATTTCATTGACTATTTTACTGCATTATTATGGCTTGTATTTTCTGTACCTTGCTGTCCCCTGAGGACCTGGATCCGGATTATGTCCCCCGGTATAGCCGAAGAGATCCATCCAGAGATATACCGTACAGGAGCACTTCCCGGAGCTGTACCAGAACCTGAGAACGAGATCATGCCAGAGGACTTCTCCTGAGTATTGGCTTTACATAGTCAGTTATTTCTGTTTCTATCTCCAGTTCATTTATTCCTGCCTATTTGTATTGATGTATCAGACATATTTTCGGATTGTTCCCCGAGATATTTTATTGAGATATGTTAGATTATATTTATTTTTATTCTGGCTTTTGATCTGTGATTATCTATTGTGGATGAGATTAGAATAGACTGTGACTTGTAATATTTGATCTATCTACTGTTAGACTACAGCTTAAGCATGCCCTGATGGATCCATTAAATTGGGTTGTCCATCGGTGCGTGCTGCTGGCCATTGCCACGTGTCAAGTCCCTCTGTATTTTGGGACTGGGGCGTGACACCTATTATATTTCCCCTTATAATAAAATTAAAAAATTGTCGTTTGCTCTTTTAATAAACTATTTTTTTTAAGTAATATTAAATACGTGCAACGTACGTACGTATATACTAATAATAAATAATAAGAGTAGTAAGGATTCACCGTAAAAATTTTGATTTCAAAAATATTATTATCTATATTTATTAATTAAAATTATTTCTAAAATTTAACATAAGTAGTTATGTAATAACGTATAAGAAAAAAAAATTTAAAGAATTATTTGTTCTTTTTAATTAATAATAAATTAAAAAATTTGTTTTTTTTTATTTTGTAAAAAATTAGAAGACTGTTGCTTGATATTTCTATGTAATATAAAATACGTGCAATGCGTCTGCATATATACTTCGTTACTAGAAATAGAGAATTATGGCAGTTTGTACAGAGAGAGAAAATTCAGTCTGGATAGTAAGAACCATATCATGTAACTTCTGAAGGTTGAGAGCTTTTTCTCCCTTAAAAATCCTAATAATTGTTAGAGATTGACCGGGTCATTGCTGCATAGGGATGGCAACGGAACGGTTAGGACTGGGGACCATATTTTCTATTTATGTCCTTAAGTAGTATTCGAATTTTCGTTTCTTTTCTCTCTCCGATTGGATTCAATTTTTATCCATGTTTCCGTTAAATAATGCATTCTTCGTCTCCGTTCTTGCTCCGTTAGTTCTTTTTCTTGTAATATATATGTTAAAAAAAAATTATTCCAATTTCTTATATATGGATTGGCAAGCTTGTAATTAAAAAATATATTAATGTCTAACTAATATCAATGGACATATGTGTATAAGTAATCAGTAATCGGAGTCGAAATTTTATCGGGACGAGGCTCCAAATCTGGACGATTTTTCTTTTTAAATTTTCATCTCCGTCCCCATTCACATTTGTAAATTTTCAAATTCCCTCCCGTCGAAAACAAATCGGATCCCCGTCGGATTCGAAGCAATTGTCATCCCTAGTTGCTAGCATTGTAATTGTATTAGTAAAAAAAGAAAAGAGTTATTTGTATTTATCTCTCCCCTCACTCCTCCACCATCTTTCAAAATTTATTTTTATTAGTATTATCTCCAATTCATTCATAATTAGTTATTTATAAAAAAAAAACCTTCCCAAAATCTATATATATATATATATTGTCTAAATTTCGAGAAATAGAGGAAAAGCAGGATTAGCAATTAGAATTGGAAGTTAAATTCAAATAACTCAAAAGAAAATTTAGCAAAAATGACTGTTCTGTCGAAGGAACAACCAATTCAAAGATGGACGTGTTTTTAAAATAAAATAAAAACCATTTAGATTGCATATATAATCGAAAATGAAATTGTTGCTTTTCATTATTTTAAGTTTTCCAATATTGAAGATTTATATTAAAATTGATTTTTTCAACAAGCGGGGATAGCTCAGTTGGGAGAGCGTCAGACTGAAGATCTGAAGGTCGCGTGTTCGATCCACGCTCACCGCAGTGTAATTTTTTTTGTATTAAATTTTATTGACCGATTCAAGTTCCAGTTGGGCTGGGCTATTATACCAAAAAACGACTGTGGGTCCACTTGTATTTGGGTCGTATAATTATTACAAGTAAGTTATGTTTGCCCCCAATCTGGCGACTTATTGTAGAGGAGATTCGGCCCAACCCAGCCCATTTTTTTTATAGGAGGAAAGCTAACTTTTTACCATTTGAACGTTGAAACTGAAGTGGCTTTCTTTTCTTATCAACTTGTACTGATTGGAACTTTTGTTCTTCCTAATTGTTATTGTATTTTATCATTTATTTCTTGAGTTATAATTGTACGGAAACAAATAGTTCAAATGTATAAACCTTTTAATATTTGACTTAGGGTTCGTTTGATTCACTACAATATAATCGTAATTGTAATGGGATCGAATGGAAAAAAAAATGTAACATATCCTTAATTAAATATTTAGCGAGGGTTGAATGGTGGGATCAAATCCGACTTGTTCAATAAACATATATGGGATTGGACATCACTTTTGACTGGAACTTGGACATGTTTATTTAGGTTTGTATACCTAGATTTGTACTACATCGCGACCATATGTCTAATTGATTGAGATTTGTAAACCTAGATTCCCTTTGAGAACAGGATATGCTTTTGTTTACAACTTTAAAAATGACTCCCTATTATGAGATGATCGAATGGCCTCTTTTATCGGAACAACAATCAATAAAAGAGAATGACAATTAAACTTTTAATTTTTAAGTTATATCAATGACAATTAAACTTTTATTTTTTTGGTTATATCACTAATTGGATATCAAGATTGCTGTGAAATATTTATTTCCTAAACCAACCCAATTGACAAAATCAAGTAATAAAACCACTCATTTGAGTACAACAATATTATTTTTATTATTCATTTGATTTATCTGATAAAGTCAATTACTCTAATCCGAGTAATGAATTGGTAGCCATTTATCATTTAAATAATTTTTTTTATCTATTATAAAATTTTCATCATCATTTTTGCATCTCCGCATACTATCTTGGAGGTTTTATTTTGAGATTTGGGATACAAAATGACCGTTATTCCGTTTATATCATGCATTGGAAATGCTAATATTTAAAAAATTTATTTTAGCAAATGTTTCCATTCGAAATATATAAACTAGTATATATACCCTCCACAATTTTAAAAAACCTAAGAAATGCGCATTTTTTTTTGTAAAACTTTAAAAAATTTGGTTCAAATAGTGGGGTTATATCTTAAATTTTAAATATTTCGTAAAAAAAAGTGGAGCATTTGCTAGTTAAATATTTTTTTTTAAATATACTAGTATATTTTGAATTTGTCAAATATTCCTTAAAAAAATTATCTTGTGTGAAAGTTAAGACGATTTTGTGCAAAAGTAAAGACATTTTGTTGCAAAACGAAAAAAAAATGGGCCACGGCCTAAAGTGGGCTCAGTAATAGGAAGTCTGTAGGGGGGAACAAAGCCCACAAGGAAAGAATATCACCATAGAATTAGTATAACCCACCACAAAAGAAAGAGAGAAGAAGAAGGAAGAAGAAGAAGAGGAGAGAATGAGTTGTTTGGAAGGGGAGAAGGTGATTTTGGTTCCATACATGACTGATCACGTGCCGAGATACCACGATTGGATGCAGGACCCTCTCCTGCTCGAAGCCACCGGCTCCGAACCCCTGTCCCTCGAGCAAGAGTACCAAATGCACCTCTCATGGACCAACGATCCCAACAGTAACTACTATTTCTTCTGCACCACCACCACATCATCACCGCCATGGATTTTGTACTGAAATATGTTTTTTTTTTTTTTTTTTTGCAGAGCACACTTTCATAGTACTGGACAAGCAGTTGATAGAGGGGCAATTCCTCCATGGACAGCCCCACGTTGAAGGTCTTCTCTTCTCTCTCTCTCTCTCCCCAAAATTTTAATTTTTTATTTATTTATGAGAGAAGATATAGTGATAAAAGAACACTATTATGACCAAATTAAAATCAATAATACGAAACAACCAAGCAAGACCGCCAATATCAGGACTAATACCCTAATTTGGACCAAGATTGTGGAAAGCGCCAGGCGCTAGTCGGGTGTCGCCACGTAGCCCGCCTAGATCTATACGGTTAAAAAAAAAAAAAAAATTCTAAAAAGAAACCTATTGAAAATTGCTGAAAAGGTCTATAAAACCCCCAAACATGCATAGGCGGGCGCTTAGGAGGACATTGGGCGGACACCCGACACCTAGCGCCTTGGTACCGCCTAGGCGGCCGCCTTTTAGAACATAGATTTGGACCATAGTTAAGTTATTGAAGAAAAACCAAGCTATTTCTAGTTAGAGCATCCACATGGGGAGTGGTTTCAAGTGCTACATATTTTGTTTTAGTCAAAATTTGTAGTAGTTAAGGGCTGCAATGGGCTTTTGTCCACGCTTGAAAAATGCTAACAAGCAAAGAGGCTCTCCAAAGTTCGAGCGTGTCCTAGCAAGTGAAGTAACCCAACTGGGCCACTAGCAAGGAAAAATAAAGAGGAAAAAGAGGGGGGAAAAATAGGAGGTTAATTTGGAGTATGGATTTGGTGTCTTATTTGGAGTGTGCCATTGTTGTCAATATCAATGGGACACTCCAAAAGTAATAGTTTACACAATTTTCAATTTTTTTGAAGTATGGTATGAGATGTCCCCACTGTGGATGCTCTTAGTAATGAAAACTAGTCCATAGTCCTAACACCATATTCATCTATATCCAGTGTTCCGTATCAACGTAATTGATGCAGGTTCTTGATACTCATAATTAAAATGGCATTACCAAAAAAGTCGCAGCACATTTTGCAATTTTAGCTACTGAGGAAATTAATAATCATTAATATCCCATATAACTCATCTAGCCAACAAAATTAACCACCGTACATACAAAAGAAAAGAAAAGAAGCCTTTACCCAATTTTTATTTTTATTTTTTTACTATCTAACAACATGACCATACTACCGAAAGTAACTAAAACAAATGTCTAGACTACCTAAATAGTATCCCTCTATACGTCTCTATTCACCATCGTCAATCCTTCTCCCATCAAAGTGGGTCCGCTATGGTCATGTGGAGCATAACAAAGCTCCATAAAGGATTTGATGTGCTTTCTATGATCGATTTTTGTCCCAATGTCAATCCTCACACCTCCCACATTTCATGCATTGCTAACCCCAGCTCTCATGCTGGGGTGAAGAAAGTTTCGCTATGAAAGTTGTAGAGTTCCAAGATGGCGAAAAAATTCGGGAAACTAATCTCCATGCCATAGCAGGTAGCCCGGACAACATCATAGAGTTGCAAATTCTTCAACTCAGTTTCGAAGTACTTCGAAACAAACTGAGTCAACTGGCCCACTAGCGTCTATTAGAGGACCAAATCCAGCCGGGCAGTCTGAAATCCGCTCAAGAAAATTTTTCCTATGCTCTTAAGAATATGTTCAGAAATGTATAGGCTATAATAGGTTTTTCTTCCACTGGAATAGTGGAATATCCTGACCAACAAAACCAGGGAGCAAACCCCTTGCAAATTGAGGATGACCGTCACGGGTGTAGTACGATACACGATTGGAGCGGTCCTTGGAGTTTTCTGTATGTTGGTTGGAGCCTTCCAATATGCTGTCTTAGAGAGGGGTTAAACCCCAGCTCGTTTTTCTTCCTCCGGTCTTGGTCCTTTCTTCCTCCGGTCTTGATCCTGAAAGATAACGAGAAATATTGCTCCATGATGGGGAGATAATACTTGTCCTTCCTGAGCGTAAAGAACAAGCGTTCTCTATCAGCACTTAAGTCATGGTTCACATATGGAATCGTATTTCCGGACATGAATGTTGACTTTTGATAGTTCATTTTGTTTTGACATGCCATAGTGACACTTGTCAACAATTCTTGTAAGATCTGCGATAAACATGAAAACTTGGCCATTAAATTGAATATATATGCTCCCATCTATCCCCTCAAGAGATCGAATGAGGCTGTTGGTTGGAAGAGGGCCCACAGGGTAGTGCACTGCAAAAGAAAATACAAACAAGAAAAGTTAGTAAATGATTAAAATAATCCTAGCAACTAACACTCAAAGAAAGTGCAAGGGCATAGCCTCGCTGCTATGACAACTCACGTTACGGGAAGCTAATTAGCCCCGCGGTACGCAAAGCCAACTAATCCCGCGGTATGTGAAGCCAACCAGTCCTGGCAGTACGCGAGATTAACACGACAACTAAGAGCATAACTCCATCGAATTTGTCAACCCGGCATACTACGGAGCTAATTATGACCAGAAGGCTAAGCAAGTGCAGCAAGGCTGCTCCGCTGAATTACAGTAGAAACCCTTGAGGGTTCTTCGTCTTCCTAGCGCTTGAGCACTGTACATGAAAGTGATTCTCCAAAAAAATCAGCAAAGATCACAAGGGTCTGATGATTGATCGCATGGATCTACAGAACATAGCCATTCAAAGGCTTTTAAAGGAGATCGAAATCTATGTCGAAGATATGGAAGAGATCTAAAGCTTTGTCAGAGTCTTGCCGACTTACCATCAATATTGGATTGTCATTCATTTTCGCTCTTTGATTTAGCGTGTCGTAGAAATGAATGCAACTAACTATAGCAAAATGTATCATCTTATCTCTTCGTCTAGACTCTTTATAGTTTAGGAAAACTTGGAGTGTGCTCCTTGGTTGCATGAGCTTAAAGTGCATATCTAATAGGTAGTTCTATCTACTTGCCAACTGCACATCTAGGTTTTGTGGCATAACCGTCTTTGGCTCACAGTTGGCTTGGCTAGGATTTTACTTTTGGCAACAACATAGAGGTTTGTCGGTCATAAAAAAATGTTCAATGTTGAGGTTTCTTATGCTTAATAACTAACCCCATTCTACCGTGAGAAGCCTTAGACGAAATGATGAACCAAGAAGCACCCTTCAAGTTTTCCTGGATCATAAATAGTCTAGATGAGAAGTAAGACAATATACCTCCAGATTTTGAATTGCATTCATCTCTACGACATATTAACGCAAAGAGTGAAAATGAATGACAATCCCATCTCTATACATCTTTATTATTAATAGTTTTCTGTAACCGTAACCAACTTATATTGTTTTTGGCGTTACAAGTTCCAACAATTTTTAATGCTTCAGGAGTCAATAGTTTACTCTTAAAACTTGGCAACACGATAGTTCTTTTCTAAGTTGTCGGTGCCGTATCCGTGTTTGACATGTACCAGACAAAATACTTATTCCACACTCCAATCAAATATGACCCACATGTATAGGTTCCAAAGGGGCGAAACCTAATTAATATATTACAAAGTGCCATTTTTTGATACTTATCCTTTATAGAACAATTGGAAACCTAGTTAATATAAAAAACACGCATCAAATATAGATATTCATGCATAGATATTACCGTATCGATGTTGTGCATGCATCCTAAACTTCTTAAAACATATCGTATTCCAAATCCCTATCGTGTTCATATCTGGATACGTGCTTCTGTGCAACCTAGGTGTTGGTGACTTCCGCATAAGCGGCGAACATTTAGAAATTATGTTTGTAACAAAAGACCCGTGGAAGCTTCAAAGGTTGGTAATTCTAGCATGTTTTCTTCATTGTTCTTCCTAAAATCTGGATGTCGACCTTTTCCAAGTGGTTGATGCTATAGAGCATGTTAATACCAAGTTGCATCATCATCAATCTGATAGCTACATTGAAGCTTTCAGTTTGGGTTCACCTTTCAGTTATGCACCTCCTTAGATTCGATCGTATTGGCAATGCTTGCTAATCATCAGTTATTAGGTTACACAATAGTCATTGAAGTTTATTTCTCTGTACAAGTTTCCAAATAATGAGTAGATTGGTCATTTTTCCGGGCTGGGATTTTATACTGGCAAGTTTGTATCTCATGCTGATGAACTTTTGCACAAGTTTAAAGAGAATCCTGTTACGTATCTTGGGAAATCCTACCATGAGACCTGCGTACACTTTTCATAGTCGCAATGTGATGTGATTGTAGGTTACCAGAATAATTGTAATAAGGGTATTGGGGTCTTGAATTTTAAGGTTAGTGGCTTTTATGCTTACTGTCTAGTTATTCCAATAGACACTTTTGAAGTTTCTAAAAACAATAAACTAACCACGTTGGGCTTTTAACAGTATACTAATTGGAATGGATGCCAGAAGACTCAGAGGATAGGGAGTCGAGAAAAAAGAAAGGTTGGGGAACAATGTTGAGTGGTGGTGGTTAATGAGAGCATATGCGTATAAGAGAAAAAAATAAGTTACGTGTGCGTTGTATGAAAAAAAGTTACCATGAGATGCTTGATTTCATGAGGGAATGCAAATATCATAGAGCAATTTGTTTACTCTTGATTTCAAATGCATTGATCTTTTTTTTTCTGCTTTCCTTCTTACAGCTATGGTTGGAGATGTGAATATATACATGAATGATCTAGACAATTTGCAGATGGCAGAGGTCGAGATAATGATCGCTGAACCAAAAAGGTCACACTTTATTAATTTGCATTATAATTACTGAATTTGATGTATTACGGCACAAGCAACATACTAGAATCCATGATTATGATCAGATATCGTTGCATCTTCATTGATAATAGCATTGTACTAAATTTTGCTAGCTTGAAAAACTTTTACAGTTTTACTATTAGTCTGCAACATGACTTCACGCTGAGTCTCATATTGTTGTTGAGGTGCTAAGTTTAGGGACTTGGGCAAACTATTAATGATCACATCTAATACAAGGTTCCAAGTATCGGTATCACTTTCAGAGCCTTCTTATGAAGTTATAAGTATCGGTGGTTTTAGTAGTTTTAGAGTTTTCAGATCGAAGTTTCTAAGTTATTTGTTTCGGAAATCAAAATTAATAATAATTATCATAAAAAGACTAAAATATTTCATGCATTTAAGCATAATTCTATGTATCCTTTGTTATTTCTTGTTAACTTTGAATGGTATAATATTAAGATTGATGGATGCGCTAAATCAATAAATGTACAACTTCGACAAATAGAAATGATTATAGAATATCGATAAACCTTCTAGCATTTAGATCTTTGACACGCCGAATCATTGTGTTGATGCCAAGGTAGTCAAAGATGCAAGGTGCACTCGAGCATTAAGGATAGGCAATAAAAAGTAAAAGGCATCGCCTATGTGCTCTTAAACATCCAAAAGACGATAGGCGAAGGCGATGTTTCACCATCTTATACAAAGGCAGGTGAGGTAACTTCTCTAGGTGACGCCTAGGCGAAAAAGACACTAAAAGCGAGATTAGGCGAGCCTAGGCGCGCGCCTAGGTATGTTGGGTGTTTTATGCAGTTTTTTTGGACTTTATTTTACTTTTATAAGCTTATGGACTTTTTTGATTTTATTGGTTTTTAAAGTTGCACACTTAAGTTTTAAAGTCCTAAATAGTCTTTTTTAAAAATTTAACACTATAAGTTATTAATTAAATAGATCTAAATAAAAAATGTGGAACTTTGACACAAAAAATATTTTTTATGACGATATTGATAATAATGTTCAAGATGATCTCTTAGACTTAGATGATAAGGTGAATGATGGATGATTGAATAGGAAGAAAAATGATTCTTAAGTCATTTTCTTGAGGAGTTGAAACAACGAGAAGGGGTTCAAAAGAGCCAAACTGTAGCTGCATCTACAATTACAAACCGGTATACCGACGGTATATTGTCGGTATACCAGAAAGTGTGAATTCGCTCCAACAAGTTTTGGCATTCCAAAATGCTGCATCAAGCATATCAACTGTAGTACCACTGGCATACCGCCATATTTCGGTGCGTTGGGATTGCATCGGGATCATATGGGTACTGGGAACAGTTCAAATCTAAAGCTCATGTTTCGACATTCCGGATTGCTCCCGGTTTGGTTGAAAGCTAGGAGAGTCATAAAAGGGGTTTATAAAGCCCTAGATGGTGGGCTTGAGGCTTGAGGCTTGAGGTGATTAAGCATAATGAGGCTTGCTTGTGAGTGTGCTTGGAAGCCTTGGGGAATTTAGGGAGAAGAAAGAGAAAGTTCATTGGAGATCCCATAAGGGAGGGTTTCACAATACGGTTTTGTTGTGTAAACCTTGTAAGGTTTTCTCGATTCGATAAAGTATTCTCCACTTGCCCTGTGGATGTACGTCGATTTTGGTCAACTGTGCTATATTGCGTGTTTCTGCTTGGTGTTATTTGTTCTTTGTTAATTTGTGCTTTGTTATATTCGTCGTTAAGGAGGAAATATTCCTCACACTTCTGTCAGCCCGAAGTTTCCTGTAGCAGACACCGGAAAGATGGAAAACTCACCTATTATATGCACATTGCTGTTGATGTGAGTGCAGTCTCAAAATGAACATCTGGTGTTGGAACTTACTGATCAAAGGTATTCGTATATTAGCACCTAAACTATGATAGTTGAGAAGGAAATATGATGGTGGCATTTTTGTTGTCAAGTCTCGTGGTTGAGACATAAGCTACATGATTCTATTTTCAGATATTATACAACTTTTAAGATCTCAAATAACATATATTCTACCATACATGAGAATCACACCCATTTTGAGTAGACAATGATTATGCCATCTCAGAAAGCTAGGTTTATCCTTCTCTGTATTCCGTCTTGAGGGGAGATAAAAATATGTATGAAACCTCATACAATTGCTAAACATGGTGTATAGTGCAATACATTTATCACATAAGCTTCTCTATTACAAGCTAATTTCCTGCTCCCTCTCCTTTTAGGTTGTTAAAAGTATGATTCCTAATCCCTTTATTCTCCTTACTAAAACAGCCGAGGCAAGGGACTTGGAGAGGAATCAGTCTTGATGATGATGGCATTTGCAGTTGAGAAGTATGGAATCCAAACATTCAGAGTCAAAATTGGAGAATCCAACACTGCTTCCCTTAAACTTTTCCGTAAATTGGTCTCTCTCTCTCTCTCTCTCTCTCTCAAATAAGTCTTCTGTGTCTCACTATGCTATTTTCTCATAATTGGTGGTTCGGTGCAGGGTTTTGTTGGTGCTTCTTACAGTGAAGTCTTTAAGGAGGTTAGCACATTCTTTCTTAATAGTTTTCTTTCTTATTGCTAATCGGCAAAACTACAAATATAATCCTAACTATTGATCATATGTCTACCACAATATCTACAATAGTTTGTTAGTAGTTTATTGTAACTTGAAATCCATTATTCCAGGTCAGAAATCTTTAGGCATCAATGGTTGTCAGAAATGCTATTTCATATTTATCTTCGTATTATTATTGTTGTCATATTACAGGTAACTCTGGAGTTGCCTGCAAAAGAGTTTTCTTTTGGAAAACGAATAGTCTCAACTGGTAACTTACCAATACATGTAGATTCCATTTGTATCATTTGTCCTTTTAGACCCTTGACTGAATATTGTGGAATATATTCAGGAATTTGTCCTGGTGGTAAATGAATGGTAATACATCTCACTCTCAATTGACTTCCCAAGAGACTTACCACATTTCAGTCTTCAAAGTGACAGTAAAGCTGACTTCTGCAAGCTGCTGCAGCACCATGAACTTCTGTACATACGAGCACAGAAAATATTTTATGGTTGGAATCGAAATTAACACTGTTATCGTCATAGCACGCCTTGACTCATAATTTGATTGCTAGCTGCTTGCTGCATTTCTAGTCTCATTTTTGTAAATTATGCTGTTAAGGCAGTTAACTTTGTACTATCTATATTTTATGGATCTAATTGCAATGACACAAAAGGAAGGGAAAGTTATAGCTTATTCTGTAAAAGAAGCCATGAGTGCTCACTCTAGCATTGGCAGCCATGGGAGAGAACTCAGAAAAGATTTGTGACTATGATCTTTTTGGTTGGTGGTATCCTTCTAGTTCCTTTCCTTTTTAATAATCCTATTTTAGGACTCTCTGATTTTTACTTTATCTCTTAATTAAGAAAGTCTATAGTTTTGGCTTAATTGTAATTTGATACCCTCAACTATTAACAATGTTCAACTTAATATCTTTAACTTTGATAGGTACTAACTTAATATCCTTTCTCAACTAATATTTTTAATTTGATATTCAAAATTTATTTAATTTTAAAACTATCCTTCTCCTACCGACCCCATCCCTCTTGCTTCTCTGTCGGCCATCCGCGTTCGTCCTACTCGCAACCGGGGGGTGGGGTCACTCCGTGCGCGCCCCCGCATGGTCCTACTTTTGTGTCCGCCGGCCATCCGCGTCTGTCCTATCCGCAATCGGGGTGGGGGTGAAGGAAAGGAAAGGAACATTTTGGTTCAAATTATTTTTCGGGTATAATTTTTTAATCAATAATTTCTTTCTTGTTTGCTGCATTTAATCTTTAACTTATACATGGCTTATTGGAGAGAGTGAAGTTGGGGCTTTTGTATTCTTTTCCATGTGCTGGTCAGCTACGATCATAATTGGTGGATGGTACTGTGACCATTTCTTTCTTCTATTTTTGTTGAATTCTGTTAGGATTTTTTTTTTTTTTTGATATCTGTGAATAGAGTTGTAATTCCTAGAGTATTATATATTGCAATAGAAATGAGTGGAACATTAAACTATCATCATTTGCAAAAACAAAAAATTACTTGTACGATAATAATAATTATTCAAATTACGCACAAATAATATGTTTTGCAAAATGTAAACAAAGTAAGATATTGATATTGATAATGGTGACATGAGTACATGTACTCATGCAAAGCCACTACTAATGGCGTTATGGTATCTCTTACGCAATTAGTACACGCGATGCAAATGCATACATGGCTCATGCCATTAGTATTGACGATTTTGATGCATGACTGAATGACCGAGCAAATGAATGTGCTCACAAATGCATCCATGACTCAAGCTATTAGTACCGATACCATTTGCTCAATGTGCATCATGCATGAATGCATTCACTCACAATGCATAAAGAATGTACTCACAAATGCATCCATGGCTCACGCCATTAGTAGTGGCACCATTTGTACATGTACTGAGACCGCCAATGCTACTGACGGTTCTGCATCCAGACTGCCAGTGTCAATAACGGATTGATAACAAATATTAAAAAATATCCAAACCGTTAGCGCTAATAGTAATTTGGTAAAAAATATTAAAAAAATAAAGAAAACAACATAGTCGTAAAAGCCACCATAATGCCATTAGCAATGGTGGTATGAGTGCATGCACTTATATCGTCATTGCCAATGACGATTTGTTACTCTATCTGTATTTTGCAGAACATGCTATCATGTGCGTAATTTAGATATATTTTATTACCGTATACGTAATTTTCTGTTGCAAAAACATATCGATATTATTCTAAAATGATAATACTAGAATGGATGACTGACGATTCATTAAAAAAAATGATAATAAATGAGTTTATACGTGAGAAGTGAAAAATGACGCCAATTAAGAAACTAAAAAAAAAGAAAAAGACTAAGCTGGTTTGAACATATGGACTGTCGATCAATAAATGCCCCTATATAGAGGAACAATAATATAATAGTTAATGGATCGCTAGGACCAGAGATGGTTCTAGAGTAACATTGTTTGAAGTATTAAAAAAGAATATGTATCTTGCTACAATTACAAAGGACAAAAGAAGAAGATTAAAATATCTACGCTCATAAAATTTGGAATAAGGTTTTATTGTTGTTGTTGTTGAATTTTTGAATAAAAATTCGAATATAAAATTTGGAGATTGAATAATACAAGAGAAAAAGTCACAAACACTATTTTCATTATTTTAAATTTATTATTTAAAAGTATGAATGTTTGGCAATTTCTAAGTACAAAACATGGTTATTTTATTAAACATATCCAAACAACTTTTTGGTTCACAAAACCAAATTCCAAATACCTGAAATTAGTTTATCTCCGTTTGGTTAGCAAAACTCTATTTAAAAAAAAAATAGTTTTCAAAACTCGAGTGTAATCCGCAACGGACCCCTTAATTTTCAATATAGCAGTTTAGCTCAACAACTTTATGATTTTAGAGGTTATTTAGTAATATGATCTCACATAATAGTTGAAATTAAGATTTGGATTTTCAAAGTATCCGGTGTTAGATTTTGAGTCTCGAAATTACTGTTCATGTAGACTAATGAACAGTAATTTCGAGAACCAAAGTGTAATGTTGAACACTTTGAATATCCAAATCCTAATATATAATATATATATATATATATATATATATATATATATATATATATGAGACACTTTGTTACTAAATAATCCATGATTTTAATAGTTTAGAATAAAAGTTGTAAATCAGAGAAACTTTATTTAGTTACAAATTAGCCCTGTTTTAATATTCCATGATAGTGATCTCTAAAATATCCAACGGTCCTTGCCTACCTTCCCTCACGTGAAATCCACGTGATATAAAATCCCCAAGGACGGAGCACACTGGAAAAATAAAGGACAAAAAGAAAGAGAGAAAGAAAGAAAGAAAGAAAGGCGGAGATGGCGACGGTATCGTCTACCCCGAAACCCGATAACGGTACTGACTTATCCGACTCAGAGGAGACGGGGACGGAGAATACCAGCCCAAACCCTAACAATTCCATACTCGTAAACCCTAGCCCTAACTCTGCTCCCGCCGCCCCCCTCGTATGCTTCCTCCGCTTCGCCGGCGATTCCGCCGCTGGCGCCCTCCTCGGCTCCTTCGTCGGCTACGGTGATGCTCTCCCTAAAACCCTTTCTTAAAAGACACGGACACGACGCAGTCACGCCAAAATTAATTAGGAGACGCAAATATATATGATTAGATTATTCTCTCCAGATATTTAAGAATTTTTTTTTTTTTGAAGTAAATTTGGATTTTTGAGAAAAAAATGGTTGGGTTAAATGTAGAAACATGAGAAATTTCAGGGCACCGAGGGATAATAATTGAATAGATTTTTGTACTAATTTCTTCTTCTTCTCCGAGTTTAGATAACGATCCGTTGTTTATCACTTTTTATAAATTTATCTATACATTAGAACTGTTCGGATGAGCATGTGTCGGGCAATATTTATCCCATACTTCTAAACCCTAATTTTATCAGGGTTTGGGGTTTGAGTTCCAGTGGTAATTCAGTTCATACAGGCTAAACAGAGTTTAAGACACTGATCACAAGCTAAGAAGCATGGACACTCGAAAATTCATGTCGTGTCCATGTCGTGTCGTACACACCACGGACACTCCAGAATACACTAGGGAACACCAAAATAGGTGTTGAATCCGTGTGATCGTGTCTGAAAGGTGTCGTGTCGAATCCGTGGCCATGCAACATAAATCACAAGTGTTGGGCATTTAAACTTTTGCTTCCATTCTGCAAAATAACTTGGCTTTCAATTGCCATGACAATTTGTTTTGTTTTCTTGATGGGTATTAGGTTCGGGGTTGATGAAGAAGAACGGTTTTAGACGCTCCTTTGGAGACGCGGGAGCTTCTGCTAAGGTTGATTGATTTACAATTGTTATACTTTTATGCTAAGGAAGTGGTGTCTTATTTACGTTATGTTTTTTATGGCGAATGCAGACATTTGCGATTCTATCAGGTGTACACAGTCTAGTTATTTGCTTCTTGAAGAGGCTGCGCGGAAAAGATGATGGTATTGCATAGTTGCCTTTTGAAACATTTTTCTTATCAATTACCAGTGATGTGTTGTTTTACCCTGTGGTTTCTAACAGATGTTCTCTCATTGCAGTAATCAATGCGGGTGTAGCAGGTTGTTGCACTGGTCTTGCTTTGAGTATTCCAGGTATAAACATTTTACAGAACCATTTTCTACCGATCGTATTGGCTAACCTTTTAATGTATGTTACTTGTAGCAATTTGTCTGCATATCAGTAAATTGATGGGCATGTAGCATTGTGCCATTTTGTGGTTTATTGTCTTGCAAGAAGTGTTTCTTGATTCTTACTCTGTCATTTTACATCATAATCCGATCAAACGGAATTCTCTTGTCAGTTTCACCGAGTTGGTTATAAATACATATGCACTGTCTGTAGTCATAGTTTAAACCCAGCGTGTGGAGGTTGGGTTAGTTTTTGTATTTTCAGAATAGCTGGTAGATATTCTATCTATCCGATATGTGCTACAAGATTACCTCAATGTGTATACCTTACCAGTTTATGATGTACCATGGTAGTCAGGGTCGGATCGGGGAATTATAGTTCATAAGGTGCTTACAATATGGTTTTATTGACAATTCCAACTAGCTAATATATATAAGATCTATTATACAAGCTGAAAATTGGACAGCTGTTAACAATTATTCTTTAAAATTTAAGAACAAAACAAAAATAAATAATTTTTTTCAAATAGGCAAGTGCATTGGAGAGAGAAAAGTTTAAGGATTTTGTAGGCTGCGCTAGGGAAAAATATTAGAAACTATGTCTAATGTGTGTGTCTGTGTCGGTGAGGTGGGGGTCCGAGTATCGAACTCAAGAACTCCCACACTTGAATAGTAGAGGCCCATGTTTTATTTGTCTATTTTGATATTTTCCGTGACTATTGAATAAACCTGACGGATATTTTTCCTGAAATCCAGTGGGGCCATGAGCCCCCTCACCCTTGCATGTGGATCTGCTCTTGACGGTAATGTGGTGCACAGAAAGATGTACTGTGATTTATTACCATGGTAATATGGTGCATATGATGTATACAAGTTCTGTAGAAAGCAGCTAATGGCATCATACCGAGAATATAGGTAACATTATGAGTAGGTCTTGTTGACCTATGAACAGAATAGTAGTTTTAGGATTATACAAAACACATGGTTGTTGTGCTTCATTTGAATTATACTTCTATTTTACTTTTATTTAATTACGGTTCTTTTATTTTATTGTATGTAAGGGCGTTGTTTCACTACGGTAAGGCTTGATGCTTGGCGAGCTCCATTATTGGGTGTAAGGTTTGCGTACAACTTGACCCTCTCCATACCCCATTAGTGGAAGCCTTGTGGAAATGGGATGTCCCTGTTATGTGGACTCTTTAGTATGATAATATGAGAGTCCTCTCTAGCTATTTAGGCTTCATGCTCTAGTGATGCATAATGACACATCACGGATCTCAAATTCCACGGTGTTAAATAACATGATTATCCTCGAGTTACCTAACAACCTCATAAGATCTTTGCACAAGATCGTTGAGGACTGATTTACATATTCATAGGTGCTTTAATGGCCTTAAGCATAGTAATTTTGTGTTTGGGGAGAACTAAAGACTTAACTGGCTATTAATTGATTATGTAAGAGGGTCCTTTTCTAACTGTCTGTGTCAGTCTATTTTGTGGCGTTTCTTGTCTTATTATTTTCCTCACTCCAAACTGCTCATTAGTTGGCTAGTTCATTTTACTAGCTTGCTATTAAGTGTTAGATTTGTGGTGGTTCCTGTCTTATTATTTTCTTCCTTTGGCTAGTTCCGTTTTAGTAGCTTACTAGCTTGCTATTAGTTAGAGAAGTTATATTTTGTGGTGTTTCTTGTCTCATTATTTTCTCTCTTTGGCTAGTTCCATTTTAGTAGCTTTCGAGTAGTTGGAGAAGTAGTTAGAATTAGGGTTAGGCGTAAACAAACTTGATTGAGGTTTTGAACAAACATATGGGGCATTAGTTGATGTCAGAAAGGAATGACCCTTGATAGAACAAAATGGAAGAAAAGGATTCATGTAGCTGACGCCAGTTTTTTTAAAGGATTTCCTATTGTATCTTGTTTCCTTCATATCTATCTATAAATTTATTTTCCAGAAATGGTCTGACACTTGAATAAACAAAAAAAGGTTCTCCTGTTTACTTGAATGACAGAAAGTTCTAAGCCTTGCTTACAAACATCATTGTACAAATTGTTATTTTTTGTTTCATATAAGAGAGGTAATTTCTGGTGTAACTAGCATTCAAATAGTTTGTAATTTGCATGAAGTTTATTTAAAAATTGTCTTTGAAAGACGACCTAATATCTATTAACTGTTTTAGATGACTCGCATTTTTTATGCACTGAAGCTCTTTAATAAGAAATTGGAGTGGTGCACAATTGTTGCTGAGATTAGAAGCTTTACAGGAGTAATGATGCAGCTAGTCCACTATTGATTATGAGAGCCATATTGCAAGAGGCTTATTCCAGGAAGATAATTTACCCCCCAAAGAATAATTTTATGTCTTTAGGCAACAGAAGAAAGGATTTATTGTTGGTCCACATTCTGAGAACTTTCCTGCATGTGGACCCCTTATAGTTAGGAATCGACGACTATCTAGAAAATATCTTGCGGTAGGGAGTATAATCGGCTTTCTTTCTTCTCCACTTTTTATTTTGACTGAACCAGAGTTGCCTTTAATCTATAAGCTTCTAATGATTTGCATTCTGCAATTTCCTTTTGAATCATGGAAGATTCTCGTTCAAGAATGCTAATGCAACATTCCTACATTCCAAAACCTAAGCCAATCAAAATTAATCCTAGTAACTGTTCCATAAAAAATGGCGTACTTGTGTTCCAATTTTCGTTCCTCTTTCCATTACGTTTCGTACTGTAGGAGCCTTGGACTGAGGCCACTTCCCTCATTTTCCCTCACCAGCTGCCTCAATAAGGGATAAAGGGTCTTACTTTTAGGAACCTAATTTTCTAAATTATAATAGTGAATTGTCTCCAAATCCTAGTTCTTGGCATACTGGATGTAAATCCACCTGCCTTGATATCGTAATTCTTTCCCTTGCACACTTCAAAATTTTCTTTTTCTAAAATACTGAAACTTCTTTACCTGGTAAAGTAGGTTATAATCATGTCACCTGTTTTCCAAATTCAATCTTCGCGTTGAAGTCTCCTCTTGCTCTGGTTTCTTCTCTGGATTAGGGTGGTTTTCTTGCATTTCCTTTTTGTGTGTGTGTGTGTGTTTCATGTCGGTTTGTTTCTCTTTGTTTTTTTGCCGCGGGGTGTGTGTTGAGTGGGGGCACTTGAGGCTTACCATGTTACTACTGTGGACTGCCTCGCAGATGGATCATGTATCCATAGTTCAGAACATAACTATGGTTTCATAAAAATTGTCTAGAAACATAACTTATGTACAATGCGATTTACACTTCCTGCTAATAGTTGGGGTTTCAAAGACGGAAAAGGTGAATCATTGGGACATCTCTCACGGTAGTCTCTGCAGCATTTAAGTCAGGAATTTGCTATTCCATTCCATCTAAGTGTCCATCTGCTGCTAACCTCTATAGGATAGTTTAAACGAAGTCAATAAGGACTCTCTTTCTTCTCTTATGGACTTATAGTGGGGATCTCCTTATGATCTAATTTTATTGGGTAAATGGACTTTACTAGTAAACTTGAAGGTATTAGTTCACTTACCGATTTTACTATTAACTTGGTGAGGATTTAGTTGTTATATTATATACACCTACTCATTTACTGAGACTAGAGTATAATATAGGTTATGTTTGCTAATGAGCAGGTGGAATTGACATTATGCACTAGGTACGTGGTCTAAAACTGTGGTTCCTTCGGCCCAATATTTGAAGTTTGTAGGCTTTCATGGAAACTAAGGATGTATACGAGGATGGGTAACTAGAGGAGAGTGCTTCTCTGACATTTCGCTTTTCTAATATTTATCATCAAAGAAAACTACACTTAACATTTTTAAAATTTCCGTAAGCACATGTTGTCTTACAAACATATGATTTTCCAGACTTTGTTAGAGAGAACATTTTACTAGTTTGCCAATATTGCGTATAGTTTATATAAGCATGAATGTATATGACCAAAACACTTCTATGTTTTGGTTCATGTTGCTTGTGTGGTACTATATTTAGCTAATTATATTAATTATTAAGTTAGTTATAACCATGACTTGTTTAAATGTCCTGAGGAGTCGTTTGTTCTTCCCCCTCCATTCCAGGTGCACCACAGGCTCTACTGCAGAGCTGCCTCACTATGGGAGTCTTCTCATGTGTCATGGAAAGGTTCAACAAGCAACAGCCTGCATTGGCATACACTCTCACAGCAGGTAAGAACATTATGATAGACCCCCACAACGTTCTTCCCCCATTCACTCTCCCTCTTCCAAGTGAGATCAGAGAGGGTTTCTCTTCCTTCTGCAAATCCTTGCCCAAGTCTAGTAGTTCTACCTGCCTGTGATTTCAATTTGGTTGGAGTTTTGATGCTAGGCAATATTTTGAAGGATGGAAGAAATAATTGTGTAAATTGAGAAAGAAACCTGTTTCCTGTTCTATCAATTCACAAGAAGAAATAATTGTGTAAATTGAGAGAGAAACCTGTTTCCTGTTCTATCAATTCACAAATTTACTGGAACTATTTTTTGGAGTAGGTGCTTGATTAGTTCTGAATGTTGTTATATTGCAATGCATCCTAATGTATCGTGAAATAGAAGCTAAGCGCTGATATATTTTGGTTTCCATGGTTCTATGTATGTTTACTGGCAGAACGGATTCTTTTCTGCTCTATTTTTTGTTAGGTGCCAACTAAAGATGTTAGGATAGAACTGCCCATTTGTTGGATACTAGTGACCACATCATTTCCTGAGGAAGATTGTGAGTGATGCTGAAGTGTATTATAATGCTCAGTCGAACCTCTAGTATCTCGATCTCGAATTGGGAGTTGACAAGCTTATATATTTTTTGCAATTCCCAGTATTCTTTCTGTGTACGGATAACTCTTCTGGAAGTTTTGCCGAAATGGGATATGGGTCGATCTCTAAAACTAACTCAACTCTAGGAGTTAGAGCTTGGTTTAGTAAACAAACTGTCATGCCATGTCTAGAAGACTGAACCCAAAATCTGAATTCTTCCAATCTGTGTTTGGGTCGATTCCAAGAAAACTACATTTCAAAGAACTGAGATCTTCATTGGCAAATGCAAGAGTATCTTAGAAATGCCACTTGTTTTCTTCAAGAGAAGGCAACAGTGTGAAATGTGACTGGTGATCTAGGTCGAACTATAAATATAGACAATGTCACAACATTGACAAAAAACATGGCTTTCTATTATCATTGTATTTTAGGCTCACGGTGAGCTGTCATTAGCCTAAATAACTGTACGACTGAATTGAGCCCGTAAATAACTGTACGACTGCATTGAGGGTTGAAATCTCCTTCTTTCATTGTGAAGTGTTTGAACTTGAATATAGTGTTTA